>JAJHUR010112821.1:0-13859 GCA_027495735.1 Lutjanus campechanus | reverse complement strand
GCTTATGTTTGCTAACACAAGCTAACATTAGCCACCATAAGCTAGTGGCCATACCAGAGAAAGTAGGGTTGTAGCTACCAAACCCTTTTGTATATTGAATTGAAGTGAATTGAGTGAGAGTATGTTTATTGCAAATGAATTCAACTTTTCATTTTTTTGGAGGGAAAATGTTATTTATGTTTTCATAAGTTACATGGTCTCAATTTCTCATTCAGGTGGACCTGTGTTTCCTAGCATCTGAGGAATGTAAATTCCAATGTTTACATTCCTTTTATCATTGTTTTACTCTCAACTTCTGAGGACAATATTTTGCTGTTTAGCTGCTAAATGCTCTACTATATTCACCAGCTACTTGCTATCTTTGGCTGCCATTAACTTCTGGGCATGAAGTGGTTTTATCAGAGCTTTTTTGTTGATAATAACTGTCTGCTGCGGTTGGAAACAAAGTTGATGAGAGCAGAACATGAAACATAGTGTACATGTCCCCTTGAATAATTTGATGCATCCTATTTTGTTTACACAGGAGAAATGGATTAGAAAGATATTAGACATGTATTACGGATATTTGCGCCTTGTCAACACTGAAGACCCCATGTGGAGAGGGCTGGTTTGCACCATTAATGGGTGACATGTGGGTGACGTGTGCTTGACTGGTGGGGTAGATTGTTAGATTAGAACATAATCTAAAAATATTATCCATTGATGCATGAATCCTTTTAATCCGGACCTCCTGCCAGAGTGCCACAGATCCCTGGAGCCTTTCCAAGTGGTTCCGTCACTACAAGCGACCTCTTTCACATTACCCATTTCATCCATTGCTAATGTAAAAATATGAACAACAAAAAAATCACCACTCACAGTCCTCTCCTGAGTATCCGGCCACTATCTTGGGCTCGGGGCCCCAGCCCTGATGGTTCCTAGCTTGGATCTTGATCTCATAGGGCACAAAGGTGGGAGTGTTCTTCACCACAAACGAGTGCCTCTTCACCATGTGCTCCTTCCAGTCCTCCTCCACGTCCTGTCTCCTGTAACTCACCTTATACTCCAGACCGGGACCGTTGTGCTCAATGGGCAACAAGGGCTGAATAATGGAGGGAAAAGGAAGCAAAAATAAACAGTAAGAACACTGGTGTGACCAGTGTCATAGAGACTTTCACAGTTGCATAAGATGCCTGTTGTATTTCACCACTCGGTGTCATTGCCTCTGCAGGATTAAAATGACAAGCTAGCCCAGCGAACTGTGTGTGGAACGCTGGCAGTGTTTCATCCAGCTATCTAATAAAACAATGGAACAATTGACCTGGTCCAGCAGCATGGCTCTCCTTTGATAAAGGCCTTGCTAAGACATCATAGATGAGAAGATTTATCTCTTCACACAAGTCGGACCGTGAGAAATAGAATGAGATACCATTATCCACAAAAGCAAATCATTAACAGTGGGGGAGCTCATGAATCCAGGATTCCAGGGGCCTACGTTGCCATGACAGGGCAACCAGATAATAAGTGAAGGAGAGATTTATCTTTCTCCAATAAAGCTGAATATATTACTGTACGCGTTAAGAGAAAAAATTTCTTTTCATAGCTCTCTTTTCTCTTTTCTAATCAAAGAAAAGGAGCAGCTTTCAATAGAAACTCATTCAGAGTGATCCCAGAAAATGGTGTTTCTACAGATCTGAAACACCAAATGAAATATCAAACATGGAGCTCTTCTATTTCTTATTTTCTATTGTTAATGAAACATTGATAAAAAACCTCATCTGAGCCCTCTCAGAGAGATTCTTAGACTTCCAAAGACTATAGCAGATGTGAATAATTAACTATGTAAAGGTGGGTGACATTACAGAATTTGCAGTAAGAGGATAATAGAAGACCGGGCTCCGTTTCTTACCTCCCAGTTGATATCCATTTCATGTGGCAAATGACCTTCGATTTTGATAATTTCAGGGTTCTTGTCAGGAGCTGCAGAAAAAAGAAGGAGTATAGATTTTGTCGGCATTGTTAGTGGAATAAATCTCTGGTGAATGGGTGCACAAGAGAGCAGATTTTCGACAAAAATGGAATCAATTATGTAGCAGAACTGAGTGTTTTATAGTTCACAGAGCAGCTCGAGTGGCCTGGAGGACCTGATCAGAAAGTATAATAAACAACGACGCCTCGGCGATGACACTCACCTGACTCGGTATTGCTGAGTCAGATGAGTGTCGTTTTTGTTTTATGGAATCTGACTCTACTGTACATCTGTTTTTTTGTACTTTTGTGTTGTTTCTGCCTTTTGGAGGGAAGTTCAGAAAATGTGTAATGCAACAAAGCTTTGCTTCCAACTAGACTGTTTTTCTGTGGAATTAGATGATATTTCAGAGACAAATGGAACACAATGTATTAAGTGCTATTACACTGCTAAATACTTGATTCTAGTTGGTCAATTACAGCATTCTAAGGTTTGTTATGTCTGTATAGCACACTGTTGATATGTATAAAAGACTCTGGAGGAGCAGTAAAATCAATGTTAAATCACTAAAATCATTTTAAATGTAATATTTTGTGTCAAATTTTTGTTCATTAATTGTGATTTTTTTTGGGTACATAACCATGTAACAAGCAAGATAATGTACAGTGCGCAGGTCACTATTGTGACATAAAGATATAAAATCATTTTAAAATTAATATTTTGAGTCACAAGCAGGATAATGTACAGTGAGCAGGTCATTATTGTTAAATAGACCCCCTCAGGATGATTCAAGACCCTGACATCCTGTCGGGATCTATTTCACAATAATGACCTGCTCACTGTACATTATCCCTCACATAATGTTAAACATTGGCTGAAAAAATACCCCACATATTAAGAGTAATTTCGAGCCATCAATCACATTCTATAATAGTCAAATTGTACTTTAAATGCCACTGTAATGTGTGGCACATTGCGCCCTCCAAATTACACATTATCCTTCAAAACATGACGACATCTCACTAAATGCTTCAACTTTTCAGACCAAACGGGATCACAGTGTCTCAGGGTGATTGACATCATACAGTCTACAAATCACGCACATCCCTTTCTCTGAGTGAACCCATCGTGGTGTATGTAAAGATATGCACATATAAAATATATTAAGGGGGTGATTAAGGGAACCCCCAGGGCCTAGATACTGGTTATGGTGATGGGATGAAGACGATGCTGAAGATTGGACATGAAGAGGAGTGGACTTTGGGCTCCTAGTTTTCCTGGATCTGATGAAATGAAGGTGTATGACGGCAGCAAAATGACTGGCTAACAGAGATGGTGGCACAATCTGATTGGTTTAGCGGGTAGGAAAGTGGACGCACATAATCAGCTGATTAAGCGGGAGCAGGAGTGAGAGACAGATTGCGAATGAATGAAACGTAGGGGTGGTCTTCCTGATTGAACTTACGCTGAGCTTCATTATTAACTTGATTATTCTGTTAGAGAAAATATCTATTTTTGAGGCCGCTGGCGAGGATTCTTTGAATCTATCTATAATTTTGAAACATTCATTAAATGTCACTTTATTCTGAAAGGATATATTGCAAAAAGAAAAGATGACCTTCAAAAGGAAAAGATGGAGAAGGTTTATCGAAGTTGAAGGCTGGTATGAAATAAAAGAACATATGTATATATTTTTTCCTTCTTTTTTTCTATATAATGATGAAATTATATTTAATTTAGTTTTGTTACTCTGTTACCATGATCATTAGGCCTGTTTTGACATATTGGTTGTGATGAAATATATTATGTGTTTGTGTTTATTTAGACGTACTGTGTATTTTGTTTTGTTTTTAGTGTGATTCTGGTGGTTGTGATTTTTTGTGCTTATTGCTTTGTTTATCCACTGGTGACTTTTGATATTAAATTAAATTGAGAAAAAAAAACAAAAAAAACAATGACGCCTCAGACCTGCCGCCGGGGTTTTGTATCTCTCCGTGGGCTCGCTAGGAGGACCCCTCCCGACAGAGTTCACGCCAGACACGCGGAAGCGGTAGTCGACGTGGCCGTGGAGCTTGAGCATGGCCGAGTTGTGGTTCCCAGGTACTCTCAGCAGCTCCTTCCAGTTTCCTGGCTCCCACTGGCTCTCCTCGTACTCGATAATAAACTCTGTTGACAGGCAGAAAGACAATCAGAGCGATCCCTTGCTGCTGTGGTTCTCGCCAAAGGATTGCTTATCTAACCACCAGCTGTGCAGAAAACTCCTCAAACCCTGCTCTGGGCTTGTATATTCCTCAGGGAGACTAATCGCAATTCATGCTTGGATGAATCAATAATAGATTCATATTGTACAAGATGCTATCAAACAAATCTATTTACATGCAGAATGATTCCCAAAATAACGTCATATTAGTAGCAAGTAGCAGTGATTTGGTGCGTACTGTACTGTTTGTGCTGACACCTGCACACACACACACACACACACACACAGGATGCTCCTCTTACCTGTGGTTGAGCTGTTGTGATCGTCCCCTGGGATCCATTTCAGTTTCACACTTTTGCTCTTGTGTTCAGACAGTACCAAGTACTCAGGTGCATCGGGGACATCTGAAAACCATCACAAACAACACGGCTTTGGAAAAATCACAGATGCATCAATCTCTGCAGCAAAAAAAAAAAAAAAAAAGGCCAAGGGAACAAATGTTCAATCAAATCATCCCGAGTGCCAGAGGATGTGGAACGAGCTGCACCGCTGCATGAGGCTGCCGCAGCTTCTTTTTAGACTTTAAAATGTCAAAAAATATCTCAAAAGGGTGATTGTGAGACACAGCGGCGCGCTAATAAAGCCATGGTCTGCGTGTTCGTGCTCTGCCTTGGTTTCCTGACATATTGATCCATTTATGAATGTGTCATACATTAATGTAGCACCAGGGGTCTGTGATCCTTTGGCTCAGAGCAGAAATATTGCTCACCTAACACCATGAGCAGCGCTGAGGCCGCGTCTCGGTCCACCGGCGTTCTTGCCACACATGTGTAGACACCCTGGTCCCCGTGGCTCACATTCATAATCTGAAGAATACCATCCTCCAAAAAGTATCTGTGGAACAGAAAGATGGAGACGCCGTATTGATTGAAGGAATCAAAAAGTAAAATGACTTTCCTCAGAGAGATATCTGTAACATGTTTACTGTAATAAATCATAAAGTGACAAGGATATGTCATCCAAGATTAAGGAAACATGTTACTCACTTCTCTGACAACAATGCTATAGATAAGTGTGATATTGTTTGCCCATTTCAGGTTGATTAGAGTTAAAATTAATGCCGAATGTTGGCTAAATGAGTACGTGTCTGTTTATGAGTTGCAAGAAATCATCTTTTAGATTATATAAGAGGAGTAGATGCTTATAAAAGTTAAACTGAGCGATATGTTAATGGAGTCTGGCAGGCAGAAGGCAGGCAGACACTAAACGTCGACTCCCGAGTGTGTATTTTCGGAGCAGTGGGTTTTTGATTTCAGGATAGCAGGCTCAACTTTACATCGACAGACAACTGACAGTTATAAACAGCCCATCAACTTATAGTGTAGGACTCATTATCACTCATTATTGTCAGATTACAATGTTGTGCTCGTCTTGCGCTCCTGCAGTGTCCCTGCAGCCTGCCTGAGCTTCCTGGTGTCTGGGGAGGAGGCGATGAACGGAAGCAACTCCCTTCAACCAGAGCCTGTATTAAATCGCAGTCATTCTGACTGCTCATACTCATACTCGGCTGTACTAAATGTCATTTTTGCCATATTTCCATTAAGGTTTTTCCAGCGCAGCTTTAAATGTCTGTCGTCATGTTTTATGATGTCATCACACTAAAAAAAAAAAGCCCCCAGTTGGTTTAAATGCAGCATGAAGTGCCAAGAGAGTGCAGTTAGCTTACATATATAATCTTTTTTATAAGCAAAATATTCTGTTGCAGACAAACATGTTATGAAAATTGGAAAGGCACACACGTATTTTTTTCCCTAGCAATTTTTGACTTACAGACTTCACGGTGCTCTACAACAGAGTTATTAGAAAATGTTTGCGTCATCTGAAAACAATCTTACACAACCACCACTGAATCTGAATCTACAAATAGTATAATAGGCCACTGATAACTTTGTGTAGCCTCATTTTTATCCGAAACTGTGCAGAAATACCCGGTGAATAGGCAGGCAAAAAAATCTGTGCAGAATTCAAATGTATTAGAAACCAAGAGTGTTTATAATGCCGCCATTATCACCGCTATGGCCATTCTAGGTAGAAATACTCAGAACTCTTTTGTGTTAGTAATTTTATTAAAATAACCTAAAAACAGTCAAACTGACTGCCTTGGTAGTTCTCCAGTAGCATTAATATACTGCCAATGGCTCCAACTCACAACTCACTATTTGGACTGCGCTGCTCATTTCTGGACCTGCAATTTCTAGATATTGCTCCGTTAAGTCTGCAACGCTGTACAAAAAAAAAAAAAAAAAAAAAAAAAAAAAAAAAAAAAAAAAGAAAAAGAAAAGAAAAAAAGTCAGTATCCTACCTTGAATTCTCTGTGAAGTTGAGGGCTATCTCCATATCATCTTTTTCCCACAGGAGCTCAAAGTCGTTGCTGAAGGACTTGTCGTACTCTGCGAGGCATGAGAGCTGGGCCGTGGTACCTATTAAGATCTGCTGGTCCTCCGGGGGCGAGACAATTCTGGTGGGATCTTCCATAGGTACAACCGTATTAGTTACATTTCAAGGACTGGGAGCCACCGCAAACACTTTTTTTTTTACAGGTGTTTACCTTTCACGTAGAGCATGGTGTCGATGGCAGAGGTTCCCTCCATGTTTTTGGCTAAACATGTGTACTGCCCCGTGTCGTTTTTCTCTACACTATAGATCTCCAGCGAGCCGTTGTCGTGGACAGTAAACCTCGGTCCCTCCACAGATTCAGAGGAATCGTCTTTGCTCCTGGAAAAACATTCAGAGCAAACAGCCATTGAAGCCTCTTGAAAGTTGGTTTGAAATAGTGAAAATGCACATATGATATTCAAGTTGAGTGTAGAGTTGTCGTGGTACCAGAATTTTAAACTTCAGTACAATGCTAGTATAAAACACAATACTCAGTACCTCTTTCAATACCACTGCAAAAGGAAAAAAAGTTCTGGGCACACACACACACACACACACACACACACACACATTTTTTTTTCTTCTTTTTTAAACTAACAACCTGCAGAAAATGCAGGTACAGGAAAAGTCATTGAAAACTGTCAAATCTGCCAAAATTTCAGGCAGGACAATAACTTTTTACTGCTTATTTTTTAGTTCTGTGCTTGTGTACACAGTCCCTAGAAACACTCTGGCTTCTTCAGTTGTTTTTCAAACCTATTTCATATCTCATTTGTGGGCTGATAAAAAGTAAATGAATCAAATTCTGGGCCTCACATCGTTATTCTCTGCTGAGCTACTTTAGCTATTGTATAGTGTCTCATTAAGCATCCACAAAAATCTGAGTGAAAATAAATGTTTATAACTATGAAAAATGAAGTTTTAAAAAACAGTTCATTTTGCTGTTTAGATCATTTCCCAAGACTGTGTAGACGGGGCCAGTCACGCATGATTGGCAGCTCCCTCAGGAGAACTGCACAAAAGCTGAACAATACTGCTGTAGATGGGGGCAGCGAAAAAAACGTATTTTATCCACCTGCAAAAATATCAGTTTAAGTGTACACTATATTTAGAACATTTTCAACGCTTTACTTTTACCTTTTCCAACCGAGAACTGAAGGTCCAATCTATGCTCTCCTCAAAGCCACCAGACTTCTTTGACAAAAACAGTAATTTTACCTCACAGGACATGGGAGTTGCTGGTTTACCACTGCCTCGATCTGTGAGTTTGTTTATGTTATTGTGTGAGTGACTTTGGAGTAACTAACGTTACTTGCTGCAGATTGAGGCAGCGGTAGGCCAACTACTCTGCTGTTGTGTGAGTTAAAATATCTGTTTTTGTCAAAGGAGTATGGTGTGATTGAGACATACGTTTTGTGCAAGAAAATAATTGAGATTTTCATAATAAATGTCCTTGCATATTGACGGCCAAGTGAAACCCAATATCATGGAAGTATACAAAAATTTTAAGGTAATATTTCGAATTTGGATTGAAACTAAATTCTAATACTTTTTAAAGTGCTTTCTATTATGACCCCAAAGTACATGGTTAGAAGGGTTTCCAGTGGCTTTAATGTAGGGGTGTCAAACATATGGCTGGGGCCTTATGCAGCCCACTGGATGACTTAGCAAAGTGTGAAAATTGCAGACAAGTCATTAATTCTACTATTTCAATAAAATGCACTGCTATTCATGATTTTCCCATCAGGAGTCATGCTGATAATACCTGTAAGAGTAGCAGGCCCGATGCTGGGTACGTATGGGTCATTATGACTACTGTTCATGCAAAAGCCACCGGTGGAAAATGTCTTTGTCAAAAAGAAGAAAAGCGGACACGGAGTGCTGTGTTCCCAGAAAAAAATTGAGCGATTCGTATTTCTTCAAGAGTAATGACAGCGGACTGACTGAATGTGGAAAAAGTGAGACATATTGTTGAAATTACTGTTATTTTTCTCATCTCAGCCTGTTTTTATAAATGGACGGATCATTAACTGTGAACACCTTCAGAATATACTTGTAGTGCTTTGCACTTTAAAAAGGGAACAAATTGGAGGTGTTATTATTTATAGGTCATTATGCAGTGGTTTTAGTGATCCAGGACACTTGGCTGTGCGTGGCCCATGAACTAAAATAAGTTCAACATCCCCTGCAAGTGTCTCAAAGTTCTCTCAGGCCAAATTACACAGCAGCAGTTTAAAGGGATAAACACTGCAGTGTGGCAGCAAAGAGGAAATGAAAGTTGCTGAATAGAACGTTCAGTGTTGAACGACAGGGTTACTTTAGTGTGCTTTAAAGAAACACAGCAGGTCACCGGTGAAGACACACTGTACATAGATGGGACTGCGTGCATCGACCAGCTGAGATCTACTGCTCTCTGCTGGCGTACGGGAGGCAGGGACAAACTGCACACTTACCAAGTGATGGTAGAAGGAGGAGAGCTGAACACCTTGCAGTGCATCATGACTCCCTTCCCCTCCACAGCGGAGTAGTCCTCCCCCTCCGGGGTCAAAATCATGGGGGGCAGATCTGTAAAGAACATGCAGCAGATTTTTTTTTTTTAATGTGTGTCTTTAGTGGGTTGTCAATACATAACACGCATTTAAAGTACAACATGTCACCCAGTTTTACACTGCTATAAACACACAAAAACACAGTATGCAAGCCGACCCTCCCTCCAAATTTCAGTGTGCTGCTCATAGGGCTACATGACCAGTCGTATACCTACGAAAATAGCTCAATTTGCTCTGTAAATAACTTAATATATTGTGTTAATCTTCCAAAGAAGCAATAGAATTAACATAAGATGGAATAAGATCACAAGTTTTGTTAAACATTTCAGAGCAATCCCTAATACTGTACTTAATTTTCTCTAAGTACAGGAAGGACATTAAGTCTTTCAGCCAAGAATTAAGAGATGGAGGCTTTTTATCCTTCCAGTGAAGTAATATACGCCTGCGGGCTGCAAGAGAGGAAAAAAAGCAATAATGTTGCTCATCTTTGGAGTGAAACAGGTAAATTCTTCAGGAAGACAGAAAATAGAGGTCAAGGGGCAAGGGACCACGGGTCTGTTGAGGACTTATTAAAGTGTAGGAGCCCAGCCTTGGACAAGAGAAAAACAACTGTGTGATTGGCAGGAGACAGAAAGCATCTGTCACACACACATCACCTGTGTTAAACAGTCTGTTAAGTTGAACTTTGAATAGGTGTGTCATGTTAGGACTGTACAGGGAACCAAAAAATGAAAATTCAGTCATTATCTACTCACCCTCACCCACAAAATACTGCAGGAAAACAGCGCTGCAAAATCTCCCTAACAATTAAAGTGAATAGTAACCAGTTTTCAAAGGGAAAAAAGTATTGGAAAAAAAAAAATCATAAAATGCCTTCATACTGCTCGTCTGATGTAATCCAAGTCTCCTAAGGCCCCAGCATGCCATTCACTTGTGCCGGCACCAAGTTCAGATGGTGTGCACTCTTTGCGAGATTCTGGAACGCTGTTTCCCTGTGAAACTTCAGCAGTGTTTTGTGGACCGAAAAACTCAGCCTGATCTTCAATCAACATGACGGCGAGTAGATAATGACTAAATTTTCATTTTTGGGGGGCGAGCCATCCCTCCAAACTAAATCAGATACAGTAGAATTGACCCTGTCGGTGGCCCTCTGCCACCGCTCAGCTGAAAAGGCAGCCCAGGTTCTTTCATGCAGCTGATTCTAATCATCAATCTAAGCTTGTGAGAAAAGCAGAGGACAGTCTATAGTGAGGTGTGCTCCCCGACGGCTTTACTTCGGGATTTTTTAGGCAACAAAAACAACACTGAGCGTTATCAGGGCCGCAGTTTAAAAGTGATAAAACAGGAAGGAATGAGGCTGATAATGGCGGGTTGAACGAGGCGGCAACACTGTTGCCTTCACTGTGCGTTAATTGTCAGCTCCTTTGTGTCAAGAAATGATTCAGCTGTCAGGTTGTCAGAAACGTGTCAGTGTGAAAATGAAATCAAAGCAGAAAACAATGGAATAATGAGTTAGCTGAGCGCGAGCACCTTATCAGTTGTAGCCAAAGCCTCCCATTAAAATGGTCTGTCTCTCCTAATTGTTTACAAAGGCAGCAGCTGGGACTTAGCATTCAGAGACTGTCCAGCTTTATTAACTCCTGTGTCACCGAGAACAAACTCCCCCACGCTGGTGCATAGCGACAGAAAAACAACATTCTGTCTTTTTCGGGCTTTTTTTTATTTTTTTTTATCTGGACTTGTAAAGCAGCACATGTTTGTCTTATGGCCCTGATATCAGTATGGAATTGTAGGGGAACTTGTTAGCATATAAATGGCGGGGAACCAGGCTTGTTGCTCCATGGGGAGATGCCGCTAGCCTGAGTGAGGCAGTGCAGCTTGTAGACAGCCCTCCATCCCAGGGCTCCTCGCTGCTTTATGGGCATATGCCAACATCAGCAGCAGCTCCCTGGCTTGACACATCAGTCAGCAGGCTCCAAATGACTCACCGTTAAAGTCTGACACTGACTCACCAACTCGCACTTGATGAAAAGCATGATGGTGAAAGTGAACTGATGAAAAGTGGGAACTAAAAGCTGTCGTACTTACTCATGATCATGATGTTCGCGTTGGACAGGATGGTCCCGTGTTTGTTGGAGGCCAGGCACTGATAGACGGCGCTGTCAGAGGCTTTGGCGTTGTGTAAAACGATGGTGTCGTCTAGCACCTTCCTGTTGGCTGCTGGGGCCTCTGCGATGGAACAAAGATACACTCAGTTCACACAAAAGTTTGAGATCATCAACATTCATGCTGCAACACAGCGTGCAGGCTCGCCCCCTTTCCTGTCTATACTTCACTGGCAGCCGACTGCTGCTTCCTTCCCTGCATCAGCCTGGTCACCTCTCTGCCCTGTACTGACTCTTCTCCCCGACACCCACATGGTGGAATGATTGCCCTGGCTCAGAAGTTTTAGGCTAAAACCCTCTGGAATTTTGAAACTTTCAAACACAGCAGACTCTTGAGCTCTCACTTGAATGGCTTTTCACACTACATATTCTTAGTCCTGGGCTATCCTTAACCCTGGGCTAAGAGTTAACTTTTCACACACATATTGTTAAACCAGGATTAAGCTAAGCACAGAGCTATCTGATTCATACTGCACTTCTACTAGCCCTGGGTTACATGTCTGTTGGTACAAATGTGAACATTTTAGAATTTTCCGTGACTACTCTGCTCTTTTTGCCCTGTTTGACACTGGCACTTTTTAGCCCTGGGTTTAGTCGATTTTCAGGGGATAACCCCACAAACTCAGGGCTAACCCTGCGCCGGAGCAGTGCCGGCAAACCCTAGGCTAAAGTCGGGGGTGAGCCCACTTTGGAATGTTCCAGGGTTGTGCCAGTTTGAAAGCTTTCTTAGCCTGAGGCTGACAGCTCCCTTAGCCTGGGGTTAAGTGCAGTGTGACCAACCCATGAAAGTCTCTCTTCTATCATACATCTCCAAAACACACACACACACACACACACACACAAATAGAAGATTGCACTCATTAGTGTGCAGATCTCCATCAGGCAACAGATGGGAAAGCACCCGCTGCAATGCCACCACAACTTCCAGATACAACCAGTGGAGATTTGCAAAGTTTTTTGTATACTACAGTCTCCGTTTTCGTTAAGATGCATAGAATAGCGTATTGGGCTCATCTAACTGTACATGCTTCAGAAGGAAACAATAAATGAGAAAATAAGTACAAACATCGCAATTGAAACATTGTTATTTATTACCTCAGCCAGGCGTAAGCATGGAGGAGATCTGGTGATCGCTTTAGCGTGTGTGTGTGTGTGTGTGTGTGTGTGTGTGCGTGTACTACTGGACCGATCAGCTTGATTTGTTTTGTCCATATTCATGACTATACGCTGAAGGATCTCTGTGACTCACAACTTTTGAAACACCTTGAAAAACCCTTTTGTTATGGCTCCACGTCCGTGGCAACTGTGACTTCATGTTGTTGGGTCATCCCATTCTTGTGAATGTGAACGCCCAGAGGGAATTTCTTCAAATTTTAGCACTCACCTTCAGTTGGACTCAAGGATGAATTTAAAGCTTAGATTTTAGTGGTCAAAGGTCACTATAAGCTCACAAAACATGTCTTTGGCCATAACTCAATAATTCCTATGCTAATTATGACACAATTTCATACCAATGTCTAGTCAGATACTAGCAGTCCAGTAGAGAGCACATGTTAACAAGGTACACATATTTAGATTACAAAATAAATGTAATCTGTTACAGTTCCTCACAAAGATATGTAATTAAATTAAAGTTACTGATCAAAATGTTGGCGATTACAAGGGGTTTATATCCAAATATTCTTTTCAGGATGCCTGGTGGAGATCTGCCCTCTACTGAGTGACCTCTTTTAGTTTAGAACATACAACCAGGCAGCTTTACAAGGGAATAATAGATACAGTATAGAAATGTACATTTTTCTAGAAACTCATAAAAAGCTGAAATGCATAATTTATACTTGATGTTGCCTATTCATAGATTGGAGCCTGCAGGTCCCAGTGGAAGTTGTGGCTATTCAGAAGGTTAGTGTTTTGGCATAGAGCTGATTATACATTTATCACAGCAACTGTGGGGGTTGCAACTATATTATAGTTAATTTAATACCTTATTGAACTGTTTTCACAAGAACTTAAATGGTCTGATTATTTATCCTGTCAGTGGTTGAAAAAGTATATGCATATACAGTATTTGCACTTGTGTGGGAATGTTGCACTAGATATCAACATCAGTGCTAAATATCTAAACCATAAACTGTATTTTAGCCTCTCTCCTGTCTTAATTACAGTGAACTGAAACGGCTAAAGCTAATACTCCACAATTTTGTCACTATACTACTAGAACACTGTGGGACTCACAATGGACATTTTTTTTTAAAAAAAAGCATTCCTCTTCCTTGTCAAAATCTGATCCCTACATTACCCACAATGCAAGTACAAGTACAGATATTTTGGTCAGCAAATCTAGCTGCATTATGCTAGTAGCAGCTAATGTAGCCTCGAGCAGCTAGCTTCAAGCAGAGATGAGGAGCAGGCTCACTTCTTTCAAACTCCCCATCAGATTTTTATCACTATGTGACTTGTGACTCTTCAGTCCCGACTGATGCTGACTCAAATGACATCACTTGAGGCAATTTATGTGGAGCCATACAAACTTGTTTCACGTAAAAAGAGGAAAAAAAAAA
>JAJHUR010112818.1:0-17523 GCA_027495735.1 Lutjanus campechanus | reverse complement strand
CTTGAGAAAACATTCTGCGTTTGAAACCTTTTCTCCGGCTGCTTGTGGTTTTAGTGCACTGGACGCTCTGAGCTACAGCACTGATGACTGCATGGACCCTAACAACACAGATCATTACATCCTGTACTATACGGTTCAAACTTCATCTTACTTACACATGTATAAAAAGGAGCAACGTGTGAGATATGGCCACCTGTCGAAAGTCACTACAAACAAATATGGAGCAGCACGTCACCACTAACTGCCGCTCACTCTGTACTTTATGCTGTAACTATCTATGGATGTAGGTACTAGGGGTTGTCACAATTTCAGTATTAAAATTCAAGAACCGATCGAAATAAGCTTTCGATTTCAATAACTGAAATTAAAGGTAGAAGCGACAATTGTCCCAGTATTTTTTCTTTTCTTTCCAGCCCCACCAAGATGGTCTTGGTGAGTTTTATTTCCATCGAATTTGAATGAAGCGCATTTTACAAAGAGTTAAGAAGGCAATAAAGCTAGGTTTAGTTAGGTAAACAAAAGAAACTGTTAAATAAGGAAAATAGATGTAAGATTATTTCCTTTCTTGACAGTTTGTGAGTTTAATTTGTTTATTTATTAAACTTAAAAAAAAGCTGAGGGAAACCTGGGAAACAGCAAACTTGCTGCTTGCACAAATCTCCCAGCTGAAACTACGAGAGGATCGGACTATCCTAAGGTACAAAGTGGTATTACATGACTAACTTCTGCTAACTTCAGAAGTTATCTCTGCAACACAACACACAAATCTTTGACATGACATCTGAACTGTTACTTCTTCGCATTCTGTTTATAATAGTCGGTTACTTTTGAATGTTGTAAACTAAATTTCTGGCCATATCTTACACATTGCGCCTTTAAGTTTTCTGATATGAAAACCAGCAGGAACTAAGCAGAAACCACCACAGCTGCAGAAGTCCAATCTGAGGTAACTCTGAATTAAATTTAACTTGAAGTATGGGACCTGTTTGCCTTGATTAACAAGGCCTCTCATGCTGCCCCACTCAGCTATGTTGGTTGCTGCAACAAGGCTCCGTGTCACTGTCCAACGGGTAAAGTCCATTTTTTCCCCACTGATCTTCTTGGAACCAGGCACCGGGCTGTTATGGATGGACTGTACCACTTGATGAAACAATGGAGGAAATGGCACAGGCTCGTCTTTTAGCCAGTTGGTGAAAAAGTTCGCTCCATCCATTCAAAATGAATGTAAATGTTCTATATTCAAACTCAACCTGGAAACCCAAACACTGAGTTAACCAGTGCAGAAGACTACACACACATATTATTGGTGGATGCACAGTTTTCTATAGATATATCATATGTCGGTAGTTTACCTCCATGTTCATGTATATTTTTGTACCTTAGAGTGAACAAAAATCATACATGTGCACATAAATCCTCTGGATAGTAATCGGCAATGTGAGCGTGTGCAAACACAGTCTCTGGTATAACACAGGAGCATAGGGACACTGTGCCCTCAGATGTTGATATATACAGTATATATGTGTATGAGTCAGTACGTGCAGGTGTTCCAGGCACATTCTCGCATCTTCGGCCCCTCTTTACAGTTTGTGTCCCGTGTTGACCTTTTGACCTGCGCTCCTCCTCCTCCTAGAGGACCTGCTCTGTGCTGGAGGCGGAGATGTCCAGGAGTCTCCAGGCTGCGTTGGGGTTCAGCTCCTCCTGGTCACGACACAACGCCCACACATACATCATCCTCATCACCTTGCCCTGTTGCAGGTTGAGGCAAAAAAGAGCAGAGGGTCAGTCCCGAAGAGACAGCATGGAGAAGGTGGAGGGGTCTTCTAGACTTAAGTTCAAATGTCAGAAGTAGAGTGGTTCTGATCTAACTCGTGATGAGGATATAGATGCAACTTGCTGGACAGACTAGATGCAATATGTTAAAGGGACAGTTCGGATTATTTGAGGTGTGGTTGTCAGTGTGTTTTCTACAGTAGATGGTGATCGACATGCCTCTGCGGACAGGATCAACAGTAAAGGTGTTTAAAGGTAAAGCAGTGAAAAATACTCTAAATATAACATAGACTTAAAATGATATTGATTTTTTTAGGTGGGCCTTTTTCAAAGTGGCTGTAACATGTTTTGCTGCTGACCCTGTCCACTAGTTTCCTACACTGGGACTTCTGCTGCTTCTCCAAATTGGGGGTGTATCGACTGCCATCTACTGTAGCTAATACACCAACTATGAAGAAAGTAGCTTATACAACACCAGTAAAATAATACGCACTATCCCTTTAATATTCATATAAGTTATTTATCACACTCAGCAGTTTGAATCCTAGTATCTCAATAAAATAAGCCAGGGTCTTATTGCTACATCAAACATGTAATATTCAAAGTAATACAGTAAGCTGTGAATGGGACATGTGTTGCAGCGTGCTGATGTAATCTCGCCATTTGCGTTGTTTACTTCCTTGTAATGACTTTGATCATATCAGACTCACTACGCTGGTGCAGTAATTATGAGTTTACTGACCGGATCTCCTTCCACAATGTCTCCTTTGGGGCTGCGGATCACCATGACGACCTGAGCCTGGAAGGTGATGATGAGCACCGGGCCCTGGTCCATCATCTTACCCATCGCTAGCTACAATAAACAGATTAAATGAGACGAACACAATAAACAAGAGTTATTCTCACTTTCTGCACCAACTTGATTGCTTAAACAGCATGTAAACAATAAATTATGTCTGCTTTTGTGCATGTAAATGACGTGAAATTTGCAAACTCAATACAGTATAACACTTTGTGTGTGTTGACTGGTGTGCATGTGTGAAATCACTTACATCTATGTTATCAATGTCAAGGATTTTGGACTGAAAGAGCAGCCCCAGAGCTCTGGCCTGCTGGATGGGGTGAGCCAGCTGACTGTACGTCTGAGGACAGGCACAAGAAAACACACATTTGACATGAAAATGATGCAACTTAAGTGGACAGACTTAATATAGTATTTCTTTGTGAAAGTAAACAAATAAAATCACTGACTGACAGACAAATTCTCACAAACTCTGTTACAAGACATGGAGAGTTATACACCTTCTAAGATGTATTTATTTGGAGTTGATTAAGTATAAAACTTATATCCAGCAGCACTGAACTTACAGCTTCATAGCACCAGTCTTTTAATACATCCAACTCTCCACGGATCATCGCCTGCAGAAAGGACAGCGACACATTTATTGATGATTACAACAGAGGCGTATTTCACAAGTCCGCTAATGCAGTAAATTTTACTTTTCTTGTAATTACATTACAGTAGTGACTTATGCTTCAGGCACCATGTCCAAGGTAGTTTTAAAAATGTAAAAATACATTTTGTCTTTTAGCCTAAATCATAATAATCCTCATTTCAATAAACCACATTCAACATCATCATCATCATCATCATCAGCTCTTGTTCTGTAACCATGAAACACACAAGACATTGTTTTGAATGTTTCTGTAATTTGAATTATTATCTGACTTCATTCATTGTAACAAGAGATTCATATACTGAATCTGACCTAAGCCGGAGTAAAGAATTACATTTATTGAAGTGAGACCTTCATCAATAAGTCTTTTTCTAGCCTCCTTAGTGAAATATCCTCAGGTACTGAGCAAACAGAAAAGTGTGAATGAAGCAGCCGGAGTCGAAGACAAACACAGAAGTTTAAAGAAAAGTCTGTTTACCTCCAGAATGTTAGGAATGATGTCTTTCTCGCACTGTTTGAGAAAAGAGTCTTTGTCAAAGGTGGGGTCTGCCTTCACGATCTCTGTCAGCACCTCGGACATTTCTGTCTTAGAGAAAAGGCCACCTGGAGAACAAACAACAACAACATCAACAACACAGATCACTTGGTAATACAAATGAGCTGTTAACTGATATAAGTTTATATCTTTTTTTCCAATAGTGGTGCAACGATTAGTCAGTTAATCGATTTAAAGACAGTTAGTTACCAACTATATTAATAATCATTTAAAGGGAAAATTTAGCATTTTTTCATGTGGATGTCCAGTCAGTGTTGATGGTAAATGTAGCCAATTTAAACAATAAATTCCTTAGTCTCGGTAAATGAACCAAGAAAACTGAGTTCTCCTGTTCACAGAGCTGTGCAGCATGGCCTACATGTACCAGAATGCATTGCAGGTGAATGTATGACTCCCATGTTGCAGTGTTATCACCAACTTAGCCTATAGCTATTACTTTGTTGGCCAAAATACAGCCGTAGGTGACCAGGACAAACCTCTGTCTAAAAATCCAAGCTGAAATTGCCTGGAGTTCTTCCTGCATCCAGTGACATCACTGTGACATCACTGGATGCAGGAAGAAGAACAGATTTTGCAGCAGCAGAAGAGCTCAGTTTGCGTGATCAATATAGCTCACACTGACAAATTTATTGCTTCGGCTGACTACATTTACCATAAACACTGATTGGACATCCACATGAAAAGTGCTGGATTTTCTCTTTAATCATTTCAGTCATTTTTCACTCAAAAATTTAAAACATTTGCTGGTTTCAGCATCTTAAATGTGAGGATTTACTGCTTTTCTATATCAATTCAGAGTGTCTGGGACAAAGAAGCAATTTGAAGATGTGCTTTGGTTTGCGGGAAGTTGTGATTTTTCACAATTTTTCGACATCGATGATGAAAATAATAGTTAGCTGCAGCCTTATTTACCAATTCCTACATTTAACCATAAAAACGGGCCACAGCATTATCTTGTATTGTGTGCCATTCACTCAAAGCAGATTTGTGGATGAGAAATATCTACAACATCAATACAAAGTATGAATGAGCATTACCGAGGAAGTCAGTGACTCTGTCAGTCACAGCTCTGGATGCTCTGATGAGGGCATTGTCACTTTCATCATACTTCATCTTCATCTCAAAGAACCCTGTAGGGAAACAACGGAGAAAAAAACAGCGGTGAGGATAGACTGCTTAATAAAATCTGTTTTCAGTCATGATGGAGGATAAAACCTGCAGCAGTGAGGACACACGTGCCTCTGTAAAGATGCACACTTGACACCTGAACTGTAGTTTCTTATGGAATCTACTGTAAAGAGTCTGGTGCCCCCTGCTGCCCTTACAGGAAATTACACACGTGCATACTGTAGGTGATCTATTATATAACACTAATTCCGCAGTATCTAAGCTAATAATAATAATACCAGAGGATTTTCTTACTGTTAAAAACAACGTTATTGTCCTTGAAGTCCTTCCACTGCTGGAACCACTTTGAATCCTTGTGGAGAACGACACCCATCGCCTCCCTGCATCGCAAAACACAACAAAATCACTGTCATCATTAGAGAGGTTTACAAGAAGTGCAGTTATGGTCCAAGAGAAGATTTATCAGTACAGAAGAGGGAGAAACAGGTTTCAGTTCCAACAATTACTCACTCATTGGCCTCGAACACTCTGTTGTCGCTGTCTGCTCCTTTGGAGGAGAAATCGCTTCTCTTCCTCAGCTGAGAGGGAGCTCTGTAAGGGCCGGCATCACCGACATCTATCTCCTTCTTCATGCTCTCCACACTCTACAGAGATAACACACAGTTTTTATTATATCTGGGGAACAACAGAACATATATTTATACCACATCATTCAGTGCAGGAGGTAGGTAACAAGGTGTCAACAACAATATGAAGATGAAGACGTCAGAAGATGCTCCTACGGTGAAAACTTATGGATCTTGTGTTTTCTCCTCTGACCTGTGAGATGGCCTTGAACGCGCTGGTTTTGCCCAGTTTTTCTCCTCCTTTGGAGACGGACTCAGCAGAGTGCATGGCTGTCCTGGCTGCCCCCTCCACACCTTCCTTGAGCTTCTTCCCGATGTCAGTGCGGCTCACCTCCTCAAGACCCTATGGCCAGAATGCCAAAACATGCACAAACACATAAAAACAGGCGTGTTTAGTCTGAAAATATGTTCAAACACAGTACAGAGTATGTAACTTTTCCAGAAACCTTAATTTTCCCATTTGAGGTCATGTATTTTTTGACATTTTATATCAAATCATGCAATCAGACAAATTTACAAACTGAAACTATCCATTACAGATATGATAACTCCAAATGATATAGCTATATGTATACATATATATAATAGTCTTAATGAGGCCAATCTGGACCGATGAAGTAAGACTGTTCTATTGATAATATCAGTGCTGATACTGTACCTCCTTGACGGTGTCTGACAGGGAGCCAAGAGTCTTCTTTAACACCTCTGAGGTCTTCGTTGTCTCAGCTTCTATAGATTTCTAATGAAAGAAAGAATGGGTGCATGTTACAGAAATAAAAAAAATAAAGCAAATCTGGTTGAAAAGCTAAATTACATTTCAACAAAGAAAAAAGGAGACATTGGGCCACATACGTGAGTTGTTCGTATGCACAGATTTGATGTTAAATTGCACGTACAAACAATTTAAAAACTTCAAATTCTTCAAAATCTGTGTGCCGTTCTGGAGCCTCTGTTTATTTCAGAGACAAAATCATCTAGTCCTCCGAATCTCCACTCACTGCTCTCGCTTTCCTGCTACTCGGACCATCCAGAGAGACATTGTTGATAAGTCCACTGTATCCCAATCCACTGTTTAAACCGGTATTAAGGCTGGATTACTCCTAAATCCAGTTTACATACCGTGTCATTTCCTTTCCGTTTTCTTTCTTCTTTTTTTGGGTTTAACCTGTAAATACAGTGGCTTGTGGCTTTGTGGTTTGCACACAGCACTTAAGTCTGTTGCCCTTATGTGGATTTACTGGGGCATTTCCGTGTGCTAAGTGCAAATGTCCAAGTACACGCATCCAGTTTAATCAAGCACGATTCATCAATATACTATGGTGGGTAGGAGAAGACTTGGCTGCCGGTGCATGTTGCATGATTCCCACGTAGGATTTTCTTATTTTCCTTTCACTGCTTTGTGCAAGAACAAATATATATATATGTACAGTATATATATAAAAAGTTCATTCATGCATGAGGCCCAGTGTCCAATATGAAAGGCTGCAAACCAAATAATGTTCTTACATATTTCCTGCGGGCTTGTTGGAGAGCGTCCGACTCCTCGAGCCTCTTGGCCTCTTCTCTGAACTTCTTTATATTCTCTTTCATCTCCTGATTCTTGTTAAACTCCTGACGCAGGTTGTCCACGAACTCTCCCAGGAAACCTTTACGTCCTGAAGCGTATCGCACCTAATGAGGCAAACAGAAAGTAGGACAAACAGACACATATATAGAGTGAACAGATTATTCACATTTTTCCACTGGGATGTCCTTTTTTATACATTGAGAGACAGAATAAACCAGGTTAAATGTACTTTGTTTTATATGAAACTTTTCAACTTCTTAACTTAAATTAACACTTTAAGGTTGCAATTATCATACATGATATTTTCTTTGATGTAATCAGCAATGATCGGTCATATGAAGAGTGAACGGGAGCCTGTCAGTATGTACCTGCACAGCTGCAGCTGGGCTCCCATGTAACCTGTAGGCATCTCCTCTCCACACTGAGGAGACAAGAGGCCGGGAGCAGAGGGCCAGGGCCCGTCTGCCAACCAGCTGCAACGAAGAAAGAGAGAGTTACAGTCAATAACAAAAATAAACTCTGCCAACACTGCAGTGGACAGAGGCAGGTGGTTAATCATACACTAATGAGTCAGCCCCCACAAGGAGCAAGAACATAAAATAGGAAGATAGTCTTGTTGTTTGTGGTGCTACCTGTAAGAACCTCATTTACTATTTGTTTTGGTCGTTTGCATGACGTTAATTTGCATCTGGGTGTCTCGGCTAAAACGAGCTAATATTGAAGTTAGAAATGTAAGACACCTTTATTACCTTTACCACATATATTTGACATATTAAAAGAAAAGCTGACATAGTGTTAGCGTTAGTTAGGTGTGGTTCTCCAAGGTTCAGCACCACCCTTCCAAACGATATTCCCTCATTTGGTGTGCTGATGATGGTGTTGGAGAGCATTGTCTAACACACAGTGGTCCAACTGGGTTGAGATCAAAACCACGCCAGGAAAATGCCACAGCAGAGCTGCTGAGGCCCTCACTGGGTTGGGTTAAGCTTATAGATGAGATAAAACTCAGTTTAGTGACTGTTCTTATTGAAACACACATGATTTTTAAACAGTCTTTGTTACTGAAGCTCCAGACATCTGTGCCCTCTGAGAGTCACTTTTTTAAAAATTTAACTATTTGTTATGACTCTCAATTCATATATTCCTTTAGTTTATCACCTGTCTGAATCTCCATGGGTAGTAAATTTATTATGAGTGGTAACATTTCTGTGACTGTAATTCTATGTGTGTCGCTGCTACACCAAATTCTGTGATAACAGGAATTTCGCCTATATTCATCATAGAACCAGAAAGATAGCTGAGACTCATTCCCAGCTGTTTCGGGTTGGTAAAGCATCCAAGCACAGCAAAATAAGGAGAAAGTAAGAGGCTTACGGGCAGAGAGCGGGGTGTCTGCGGATGCAGGCACCTCCACACACTTCTGCTGGGTGGTGGGTGATGATTGAGGGGGATTATTTATCTATGAGTCTATGCATTGTTTTTTTTGGGGGGGGAAATCCTGCATAGTTTGGTTTTTAATATACTAGTTATTTACCTAGAATGGTGCCCACATAGGTTTTTTAGAAAGGGTCACAAAGTTTAATAGCTTTGGCTACCAGCAATAATAATATCTGATTTGAGAGATTACATGATACATAAAAGCTAAAGTATATTTGTGAAGTTTTTTGATGTACACTGAAAAAACCAAATGAGCATTTTAAGAGTCAGAACTGTTTTGTTTTTGTTTGTTTGTTTGTTTGTTTGTTTGTTTGTTTGTTTGTTGAAGTAGTGGTATCAGCTAGATTTGATTCAGTCAATGTAACAATACATTGATCTGGATCATATACTGTATATCAATTCAATGTTCAGCTACTCATGATTGATGCAAAGTGAAACTATTGATCTATATTGTCATCTTTAAGATACACCTTTATTTTGAAGTTCCCATGCCATGTCTTTGTCACAATTTGTGTGTTGATGTAAATGTAACTGAGTGTGTTAAATGGACTTATGACATCATCTGATATTGATCACAGGTCCCGGATTTGAATCAAATCGAAAACATATCATGGCACACTTTGAGATAATAGCAAATATCGTATCATTGTCCAAAGAATCGATATAATATTGTATTGTGATTGTGATTTACACCCTTATTATATGAACTTATTTTTAAAATACAAAACTGTGAAATTATCAGTTATCTTATCAGCCATGAGAAGCAGGTGATTATTGGCTATTGGCTGACTCGTGCCTCCTGTCACATAATCTGAAGGGTCACAGAGTCACATGCACTGAAATCACCCATTTAAAATTAAAGAATCTGCCTTAATCCTAAAATGTTTGATGTTTGTCATAATTATGTATGTGATTGACTTAAAAAATATATATTTGCAATGAGCAGATAGCTGAAATTCCTCGTCAGGTAAAATAATTTGCCAGTATCATATTAAGACAGGAGATTTTACCAACATTATTGATCCGGTTACACCTGTTATGTTTTATAAGAACTAGTCACTGAGACGATGAGTCAGTACCTGGTTACATGACTGAGTCTAAAAGGCTCTTTTTAGCCAAATATTACCAGTTTTAAGCCCCCACACACAGACATCTTCCCACCTACAACCCTGAAATAAAATATTAATTTAATTCGTTGATATTTAAGCTAGAACATTGAGAACCCTGCCGTGTATCTGATGCAACAAGGCCTCTTTTAACGGACATCGCGCGCTCCAGCTGAATTAAAAAGACCCTATAAAATCCTCTTTACATAACTGAAGGCTAAAATATAAATTACAAAGACGTGAGTAACTTTTTTCTTCACCAAATAATCTACCGGAGACCTGAGAGGTGCAGTGAAGGACATGTATGAGTGTCTCACCTCGTAGCACCGACACACGGAGGCTGCCATCTTGATCTTGAAATGCGCGGAGCAGCACGTGCATCCTTGGTGCAGCAGCTGACCTTCCGCTCGACCAATAGGAGCAGGGCTGGAAGGGCTGGGGGCGGGGCCAGCTGTCAGCACGACTTTAAAGGGAAAATCCACCCTAAAAAAAAAAAGAGGCTACAGTGTGCATGTACAATGGTACAGTGCGATTATCTACCAACTCTCTCTCTCTCTCTCTCTCTCTCTCTCTCTCTCTCTCTCTCCGTAAAAAAGAAATCAGAGCTTTCAAGACTTGAATTTACTTCCACGAGTTGTTTTGAAGCTGTCCCAATATCTTAATATATCGCTTAGAATACAACATTCCTAAAAGTTTCCAATTTCTTTTAAACTATCTTTCTAAAGCTTACGTAACAGAATAAAGACAAACACAGAAAACATAAATATTTCAAACTATGGCATTAAAAAAAAACAAAGACTGATATGCCAAAAGTAGAAAACCCATAGATACTTTTGACTTTTTAAAAAGAAATATTGCATATAAACAGTTCAGGCATACGTATTTGTTTTTACAATTAGTCAATCTACTCATCTTCTTTCATATAATTCCTTTCATGACTTAGGTGCATCTTCCTCCTCTATTTGAATTTTCTGTCTAATTTATTTGAAGTCAGTCTCTCATATATTATAAAATATCTCCACCATAACATCTATTATTTACCTGTAAATATAGTTTCTTCAAACAATTCAGTCAGAACTGTGCCTGCTAACGCCGTAGGTAACACACATCTGTACATGGAGATAATATTTCTGCTATTATTATTTTAATTAATTCGCAGCTACTTCACATATTAATTGACATGTGATTAAATTAGCTCGACTCCAGTGACATAAAACTTTATTTCAGACCCATGCACAGTATTTGCTCAGCATCTTGAAAGCTCAAAAGGAAATATAAGGGTATATATATATTTAAATCAAACTAGCCTTCAGATGCAAACATTTACATTATAGACATAAATACAGTTACATAAATAAACTTTTATGTTGATCACCAATACTGGATTTTTGGGGCAGATGCCATTTCCAATATTAGTTTTAAACCTTATCATCTTAATGTCAGCCAATTTTCTTCATGCAAAATATAATATACAGAATGAAGAATATATACATAAACACACATTTTTGCAATGTTCCCTCAAAAGAAAAGGGGTTAACATTTCTCATAAAGATATGGAGGCAACGTATTGATGTTGAATATGATATCAGGGCGTAAACTCTCTTTAAAAAAAGATAGTTGAGACGACTTAGAATTTCAGAGCCCAACTCAAACTCTTAAATTTTTGATTTAAATATTTAATAATTCCAAATAACTGTAAATAAACAAACAAATAGTTTATATTAAATCTGAATGAAAGGAAAAGGATCAAATGTACTAAAAAAAAAAAAAAGCTACCTATAAAGCTTACAAATATAAACAATTTGCATCATATCCTGTTTTTTTTTAAAAAAAGTTTTCAGACAACATAGATGCCATTTAAACCGATATAGTTGTGATAAGCCAATATCAGGTCAATAATATCGGATGATTGGTCCGACTCTATGAAATAACTTTTTTTTTAAACCGATAATCTATTATGTGTGAACTAATCACACAAAGTAATGGTGACTTGATCATTGGTTATTGGTGAGAAACAGGGATTCATGATAAGCTATATGCTGCATTAATGTATGAATTAAAGCATCATGAGTCATGCATTTCTTCAGTATATGATTTATACTCTTATTATAAGGTGTTAATATTAAGTTAAATGATGTGGACATCCTTTGTGGCCTGACCCTGTTACTCTTCTTCATTCAGAATTAAATGACTTGTGCGAGGCTCCAGCTGGATGCTGTCTGCTGGCATGCCAGTAAAGAGCGCCCCCGTGAGGCAGCTATGCGCGGTGCAGGGACTCCTCCCCTCCCTCTGCAGAGTTGGGAGCTCTCCCCTTCTGCGGCCAGCAGCAGCAGCAGCAGCAGTTCGCCTTGACAGCCAAAACTGGCGCAGAGTCTCAGCTCCAACCTTTCCCATATTTTTTCTGGCATATAACGACCATTCACACCCAGACTCTTCAACACATCCTCGGCCGGAGACAAGCGTTGGAGCGGCCTCGTCTAGAATGGGGAACCGAGACGATGAATACGATTTCTTGTTCAAAGGTAAAAAAAAAAAAAAAAAAAAAAAAAAAAAAGATGACTGCATTCCCCCCTTTACACAGGCTCTCACCGACGAAGCTATGCGTTATAAATGCCTATAAATCTCCTCTTTTATCGTTTTTCGCTGCGTTTTCTCAGGAAGTAGACTAATGTTTTTCTCAGAAGCTGCCCGGATGATGATCGCTTGGTGTTATTACAACATAACGCTGTCATTGTAACAGTACAGCGCCTGCAGCTATATTTATAGGTAAAGGATGCAACACCCTATCCGTGCTCAGCCTTTGTATTAAACTTTCATCAACTCATACGGCACGATCGGTCGTTTCAGTGAACGGTTTCCTCATTTATTGAGATGATTTGATGTTTTCTATCTGCTCATTCCTCCTCTTGAGGTTGATTAAAGGCCCATTAGCCTCTACTGATCAATAAGCTTAATCAGGGCCGGCTCAAGCCTTTATGGGGCCCTACAGCATAAATTTGATTTTGGGGCCCCCAGCCGCCTCAGCACCACCAGTGCTATTCACTATTGTTTATGCTTGAGCCTGACTGATATATGCTGTTTGACTGATATCAGCCTGTCACAGCTGTATCAGTATTGGTCTGTATGAACAAAATGCAGATTGTTTATGTTTGTTAGATTTATAACCAGAAATTTATCAATATTTTTAAAATTTTTTTTCCCCTCATAATTCAGGTTCATATATTATAGTTTTGGACAATAACATTTACTATCGCAAAAATGTGTCTTTATGTATATGTTCCTACTTACAGGTGTAACGATACATCAGTCTGGATCGATTCAAAACGGTCGATGCAAACGAAAATATCGATCTCTATTGTCATCTGTAAAGATACGCTTTTATTTTGAAATTCCCACAGCACGTCTGTATCACAAATGTCTGGAGGAGTTCAGTCATAAAACTGTTGAATCATAATTTGGTTGCTTTTTATTAGTTGATGCAATTGTCTGATATCGATCGGAGGCCCCTGAATTGAATCTGAATCGTATCGTGGCAGACTTATCAGCAAATATTGATCATTGCCCCAAAGAATCGATTCATATAACATGTTGTGATGTATATTATAGTCTGTATAAAGGATATCGGGCCCTGCGATGAACTGGCGACTTGTCCAGGGCGTCCCCCGCCTCTCGCCCAATGGCAGCTGGGATAGGCCTCAGCCTCCCCGCGACCCATCAGGATAAACAAACAATGGCTGGATGGATGGATAAAGAATATCAGCCAATACATCAATATCAAACTTTTTTTACTCCCTAATATCGGTATCAGCTCCAAAAATCCAGTATCTCTCAGGTCCTAAATCCCAACACAAACATTGTCACTATTATTTGTTGTATTTGTTTTGTTTACGTTGTTGTGTTGTGTTGTTGTGTTGTTTTTACCCATCTGTGGTTTTTAATCTGAAAAAAGGTAGAAAACTCACTGGACTGGTAATTGTGTTAATTTTCAGTTTAATATTCAGGTCTTCACTGTGAGCATGAATGTGTGATCAGCTCTGACAGAGGCAGCTGGAGCGCATTAAATCAGTGATATTAACTAGCCAGCCTGTTAACATAATATTGTACTTTTGTATGATTTATCACCGTTGATCAGCTCCGTTGGGGGCCCTCTGGTGGCCGCGGGGGTCCTAAGCAGGTGCTTAGTTCACTTCTGCCTCAGGCCGCCCCTGAGCTTCATCCTCAGATGACTGTTAGTCAGCCAGCTCTCTCTGAAAACGCTCATAACTTTGTGTATCAGCATCAATAGGCGTGATCAGTTTGTCAGTGAGATGTTGAGTCGGTACCAGACTCAGGTCCATGTTTATCTTCCAGAAAAGCCTTCCTTTGATGGTGCTATCAGCTCCTCCTGTGGCACATTAACATCCTGGGCCTGTAGAAGCCAAAGGGCCATTTAGATGTAACAAAGTATCCTCTGTGGGATGAATAGGGCATCTGCCGGAGGCTCTCTCCCTCTCCCTCCCTCCCTCTCTGTCTCCCTCTCTCTGCCCGAGCCATCGTCTGTGTACCCGGCCGAAACAGGAAGGGCAAGGCGGCCTGAAACTGTCGATTCAGGTTTTGATGAAGCCCTGTTATCAGCTTCCTGCAGCCCGGACCAGCGCGACGTCGACGGGGACAAAGTTCGGCTCTATTTCCTTTTGTCGGAGCAGGGAGAGAGAAAACAAAAGGGCTCCACCTCTGCTGCTGTTACTGCTGCTGCTGCTGCTGCTGGGAACAGCAGCCACCTCAGCCCGGCGCTGACACCAGGCAGATCGGCCCTGAGCCTGATCATTGATCGATCACTTCCCCCTGATGTCTCATTTAACACTGCTGAAGACAATGTGAAAGGGAAGGCCTGGTGATAATCTGTGGATGCCACAGCTGGTGACTTTGTAGTTAACTTAGATGTTTTCAATGTTAAAGGGACAGTTCACCCAAAAATCAAAGATATACATATATATATATTTTTCTTTTCTTTTACCTTTAGTGCTGCTTATCTGTCTAGATTGTTTTGGAGTAAGTTGCAGAGTATTGGAGATATTGGCAGTAGACATGTCTGCCTTCTCTCAAATATAATGGAACTAAATGGCACTTAGCTTGTGGTGCTCAAAGCTGCAAAAACCGAGGCAACCAGGCAGGAATTTCATGCCGCAATCTAGTCCACTTTAGTTCACTACCTATTGAACTGGATATATACGTGGTTTGTCGGCAACGTTATATTTTGTTTTGCACGCCAGACATCTTGGCACTGCAGCCTAAGCAAGCATGCCTGCCTCATTGTCACCATCAACTCTTGGCACTCGTTCTGCACCTTCGCTCTCAAACTGCAAGCTTGTTTTTATCTGAAACAAGTTGCTGAGTTTGGCACATTTGGCTGCATCAGCTTGTGAAGCTTTTTTTTTTTATTCTGGCATCTCCCGCTTTTCTCGCTGTATTCTCCATCTTGTCTATTTTTATTTTGAATCTTCTACACAATTATGCCATCAACCAGGTGACAAATCATAACCTCCTGGGGTTCTGCGAGTGTAGCCTGATTGATCTCTTCATCAAATGATTGTGTTTACTGTCCCAGCCCACCAGGAATCTTCCTGTTTCTCCATGTTGGCCACTCTGGGTCGGTGAAAAGCTCAACAGCAACGTCTCTTTCCAGAAATCATGACTCTGTTACTGAAGTTAATCCACTGACCTCGTCATGAACAGTTTCATCTAGGAACTACTTTCTTTTCACCATAGACAGAAAGTAGTTCCTGTACTCACAGTGCTGGTGCCACATTCCCTGGTTCTTTTTGTAAATGGCTTTTGAATCTCTTAAGTTTTTAATAAGGGTTGGTAAACAAAATTGAAGGTTCATCAGGTTAAAGCCTCCCTACCTGAGTCCCTTCAGTTGTTCATTTACTTGGTATCTCCGCCCTCGGGGTGTTTTATCCAGGCTAAACTCTTGAATTTGAAAGGTCAAGCGTGTATATTTTGTTAAAGATGCTGAGTGAAAAACAAAACTCTCATTTATTCAGTTGAGCATTTTCCACTCAGTGAAAAAATGCCTCTTAAAAAAAAAAAGCCTTCCCCCATTTTCCATTATTTAGCTTTTTTTTGGTGGATCCGCAGAGAACCATCACAGACTAAAGCTCCTCTTTATTTGACGGATAATCCTTCAGGCACTTGAAGGCTTTATTTTTTGTTTGGGTTATTTGATGGGTGGATGATGGCACAAATTAAATAACCCTACCTCTTCATGGTCTTGGGAGGTTGGCTGCTAACAGACGCATGTTGTTTTTTAGCTGGCTTACCGTCTGTCTTTATGCAACTGGTTCTCTAAAAACAGGCTGGATATGCAGAACAACTAGAGGGAAGATGGACAGTATCAGACAAACAGTTCATTGTTCAATACTTGTGATGTAGCAATACCAAAAAACTTAAGGCACATACAATAAATAAAGTCTGATAAAAAAGTCCATGATATTAAAAAAAACATGACGAAAATGACATCTTTATTATAATAAATCAGATGTATACATCATTTTTGTTTGTTTAAAATTCCTTTTAACTTGTAGTGCTTCTGCTGTCCTTTAATTTAACAAAATAAAAGTAGCTGGCTATAACCTAAGCATGTGCAAATAATTGGCATGAATGTTTGTGTTATGTACCACTGCAAAACAAAACCAATACAGCAGTCAGTAGTAGTCCTTCTATACGACAAAATAAAATAACTAACAATGTAATATCACAGTAGATATTGTCACAGTACAGCAGAATGGTATTAAGGCATTTTCTGTTGTGATACTGGGTATATTGTCACATCCATATTCAACACAGTACACACAAATGATCATATTTTGTCGAACAATGCTCTGCTGTTTTTCTTATTTTTTGTCAGCATGTCACACATTATGTGTGATGTATTTTTGTAAAGGCGTGCTTTTGTCTGGTGGTGCCGAAAAGCTACTTGGAAGAGATCCAGAAAAAAAACAACTTGTTTGTTTCATTCCAAAGAGTCCAAAATTATACTTTTCAATAAGTTAAAAGCTGTGTTGAATTCGAGGGAAAAGGCAGATTCTTCAGCTGTAACAGTGAGGTTTTCTACTGACTCAAGCCTTTTATTTTGTAATTTGCTCCACTCAGCGGTGAAACAAATATTCAAAAATTTCACTTGAGTAAAAGTAACAACACTAAAGTCCTGCATTCAACATCTTACTTGACTAGAATTACAAAAGTATAAGGATATAAACGGATTTTATTTTAAGGCTTTGTTGAATTCTTGATTCTGATTGGTCAATTAAGGCTTTCTAAGGTTTGGTATATCTGAATAGCAGGTCAATATGAATAACAGACCATTGTTATGGGTGCAGTTCTGATCATAGATTCTGGAGGAGCAATAAAATCTTTTTTAAATCAATAAAAATATATTTTTAAAATGAATATTTATTGTAAACTTATTGATTTTGTACAGTGAGTGGGTTATTATGATGCAGGACCACTTACATGACATCATAATTCATTTGTTGACTTATTTTTGTCTATAAAATGTAAATTTGCAAAGTAACTAGTAACTAAGGCTATCGAATAAATGTAGCGGAGTAAAAAAAACACATGTTTTTGCCCCCAAAATGTAGCGGAAAAGAAATATAAAGTAGCATAAAATTGAAATAAGGTTCAAGTACCTCAAAATTGTATTAAAGTACAAAACAGTACTTGATTAAATGCACTTAATTACTTTGCACCAGTGGCTGCACTCCTCCCTTACAGAAGAAGTGTTTTTCATGTCCCATAAATCACACACACAAACACGAAGCCTCTGGGTTGTGTTGAGTTTAGAGGCACCGCTTTATGCACCATCAACATTTCTCGGATCTATTAATAT
>JAJHUR010112816.1:0-42647 GCA_027495735.1 Lutjanus campechanus | reverse complement strand
TTTTTGTTGCTCTTCTTACAAAGAAGAAATACTCTCCAGATCTAATAAAACTGATGCTGTCACAGTATCATAACTAACCTCTTCAGAAGCCAGGAACCAAAAATGTCTCCTATGGGGACAAGCTGAAGAACCCTTTATGGTTCTACTTAGCACCTTATTTCTAAGACTATAATGGACTGACAGACTGTGTAAACCACAGTCTATCAGCAGTATTGTATATTAATTAATAATATCAGTACCTGAATTAGCTGCAATCAAACACAATCAGAGGGAGACAGAGTGTTTTGCGTTCGCTGTTGTCATTAATGTTTATCCACAAATAGTTTCACTGTTAAATTATTCAGCCTGTCTTTACCTGCCAGTGTTGCCTTATTGTATCTCAAAACTGGGAATAAACATGCTTTTCTTTTACTCACAGGGGAAATCTAATGCTCCCAACTGATCCCTCTGCTCTATCTTCCTTTCACTTTACATTAGCTCCTGTTGTGTTAGTACGTCTCCTCTGTTCTTCTCTGCTCAACAGTGCTGAGTCAAAGTCCAGACATCAGTTAACTCCAGCTCTTCTAATTCGGTTAGTTTGTAATGTCAGGTTTAATCCTTCCTGACTCTGCGGGACATAACTGTTTATAAGTCTTTGTTTGTGCGTGCAAGCAGTTTTTATCTCAATCACTCACACGTCCTGTGTCTACTGTCCTGCTTCCCTGTCCGTCTTCCCAGCATTTCACAATTAATCCATCTTTTTTAAAAAAAATACAACCTGATTTATTTGTGAGTGGCCATTATTTGAAGCGCATACATCTTCTCTATAAAACGCACTCAGTCCTTCAAAGTCAGCGTGTGTGTGTCTGCTGTGTTAGGCAATTTGATTTCCTCCATTTAGCCTTGTAATCCTACCTTTTATTTATTTATCATCTTGCCCCGGACTAAGTGCTGTGGGCTGTCTCACCATTCTCTATGAATGATTAAAGTCTTTTTCTTCCTCAACAGATGAACTGACACTGAATCTAAATCACCTCTCTATGAAAAGTACTCAGACTAATTTTAATTGGTTATTATTTTTAGTTTGTTGTTTCTTTGTGGTTCCATATATTTGCATCAAATTATTAAAGTGATGTAAACATTTATTTATGTAAAACTTAAAATGTTCACAGTATAGATCTTTTGAAAATCTATATTATTATTAAGCTACTACTAATTATATGACATGCTAGTGGTGTAGCTCTAGTGATGATGTTGGTTGTTTCAGTCACTTTGATCCAGACTGAAATATCTCAACAACTGATTTCCATTAAATATTGTACAGAAGAATGTATTGCTGTGGAATTTGGTACATACATTCATATTCTTCATAGGATAAATTGTTATAACTTTGGTGATCCCTTACCTCTCTGTTTAGCACTTTGACTAAATACCAAGCATCAGTTTCCAGGGGTGAAAAATCAAGCTAAAAACTTCTGTTCCTCAAATGGCCACTTAGGGCTCTAAAAGTGAGTCAATTGCTATAGATGACCATATTAAAAGGCCCAACTTTACAGCAGAAATAAACATACAAAAAATGGTTTTGGTCTCTGGAGTTAATTTCCCTGTGCAGATGTCAAACAAGCAAGTGTTGGGATACTCAGCTCATATCTGTGCAAGAGAGCAGAGGGAGTGAGAGGTTTCAAGAAGTTTCTGTGTTCAGCTCTCAGTTCTGTTGAAGCTAATCTCTGTGATTTGAAGTTTAGTTTCTCTCCTGCGTCGCTGTTTGCACTCCTGTATCTGCCTGTTTACTGTTTCATGTTCGCTTTGAGCCATATAGGAGTTGTATACGTTGATGAAAACCCAACATTTCTTGATTTTGCTGCTTCATAACAGAAGCCTCTAAATTACAAAATAAAGGGGCCCTTTACTGTGAAGAATGTCTAGAAAGTAATGTGTTTATCCACCCTTTTACTGTTGCTTGATTCAAGCTAAGCTCATCTTCAGTTAAAAGCTGCGCCTTACAGTGGGTAGCCCTACTGTGATGAAGATGCAAATCCTGGTCAGCACATATGAGTGTCTTAACATATTACATTAAAATAGTGATTATGCAAAACGTAATACCTGCGAAACATCAGTATGTTAGCATGTTAGCAGCAACTGTGAGTGTATTAGAGTGCTCGCCGTTAGCATTCAGCTCAAAGCACCACTGTGTCTAAGAACAGCCTCACACATCACGGCTGTTGTACTTGTAATTTATATTTTTGCAGAGAAATTGCTTTTGTAAGTGATCTTTACATCCCAAACATCTTCAATCAGAGGAATTGTGATATATTTCTACAATTACAGTAGAGGCATTGTAGTGATGTTGATGCGAGAATATTTAGGAGCAAATATCTGTTTTGAGTTCATCCTCCAAGAATGACACTTGTTTTTAACATCTGTAAGTGGAAACCTGAGTTTTGTCACATGGAGCTGGTGGTAAAGCAATTACAGCCTTTTAAGGTTTGCAATATTTAACAGCTTCCTTCGTGTAATCAGATCAGGTGTAAAACACCAAAACAGACTAAATGCATTAACGCACCCTCCTCCAAATTTCATCAAAAGAAAACCGGCACCGTGTGTCCTCTGAGATCTGAGACATCTGGTTTGACAGATGGACAGACACGGCTTCATCTAAAGCTCAGGCTGGACTCTCACCTGGTGAGGAATTAAAAAAAGACTCCTCTCAGGGCTGTGTGTGACTGACGGATATTTTGCGTACAGTAACTCATTTTTAAAACCAGTTCGTACTTGACTTGACAGGATGTCTGAGAGATTTTTTCAGGTTTGAGTTGCAGCTCAGAGTAAAGGTTGACCAAGCATAAAGAACAGCAGCTCCATGCCGCCTCTTTTCTTTTTGGTCCATCAGCCGTGCCAGACAACAGCAGGCTCAGGTGGCAGACATGACTTATTGGAGTTCATTACAAACACCTGAAACTGACCTGACCCTATCTTTCACACACACACACACGCACGCACAAACACACTCTGTGAATCCAAGTAGCTACAAACAAAGACACGCGACTGTAATCTCCGTCCACTTACTTTAGATGAAGACGGCTTGATTATACTGTAGAAGTGTAATTCAGTCTGCCACGCACACTTTATTTCCTTCTCAGCTACTTCTGTGAGCTCACACATTTAAACACATGCATGTGTTGCTTGACTGACAGAGGCGGCTCTCCTCTCAGATTGTCGTAATCGGATCATTCCTGTACTGTGAGAGGCAGCGTGGAAACAAACATGATCATCTAGTCGGAGCCTTTCGGGGGATTATGAATAATCAGGTGAAGGTATCTGGGAGCAGGGTGTACAGCTAACACCTGGCAGCAGTTAGTATCAGCTGAAACTGGGAAAGTTAATCAGGGAGTCGCCTTAAGTGACAGTTTAGCTTGTGTTTGAGACAACAAACTAGTAATTATTATATGACATGGATGTAAACTGTAACTTGTCTGGTTTGTGGGTGAAAACAACCAGGAGGCAGTGGTTCTAGTTCAATGATTTAAAAACACACGCACATCTGCAAGAACACATTATAGTCACGTTTCTCTGTAAGTGAAGTGTACGGCCATTCTTTGAGATCCAGTGTCCTGCGAAGTCAGTGCACCTGAATGAATCTTTGTATAATCCACCTCTTCAGTGTCATCTTACACACTCTGTAACCTTGAGGTGGGTTACTCTCTGACTGTGATATTCTTTGATTTTGTGCTGCGGGAAACAGAAATAGCTGCTGTCATGTGGTTTGCTGCTGAATTCCCTCAATAAATCAAAACAATGAGTTTTCAGACTCACAATGTCAAGGTCAATGCATGCACAAAATCTTCTTAAAACAGCCTAATTTGAAGGAAAACTCTGACTTTAATTCCCATTGTACATGTTTATTTACACTTACTTCTCTGTACATTGAAACCAGAGTCAATCGCTAAGTTTCTCCCGTTTGACCCCTGTCCTTCCTTCCTCCGCTTTAAATGCGCTCCCATCACTCAAACACACCACATGCATGCAGTTCTTCCTCCGTGAAACTGAACTCAGCCGCAGCCTCTGTAGGTATAGGTTTTCCCGGACGCTCAGTCGTACTGTAGTCACTGATATCCTTCAGTTGACCCACCAGGTCGCCTGTAGGCCCCACACTGACAGTAAAAGCCTGCCTGTATGTATGTAGGGGCCAGGAGATCAGGAACAACGAGGGGTTCACAGTCAGTGTTGGTTTCATTTTCTGACATTTGACATGTTACCTGATGATGGGAGGTTCAGTGTCTGATTGTAATCTGTTATGTGTTTGCAGGGAGGAGAGCACTGCTACTACCATGGGCGTGTGCGGGGGCTGCCGGGCTCCTGGGCTGCTCTGTCCACCTGCCACGGCCTACAGTAAGTTGAGTGTCTCTTCAATATAGGCTAAGTCAGGACCCAAAGTTTTGTGGGTTTTTTTTGTAATAACATGGCAAAATTACACTCAAGTGTGTAATTGCATTCATACTTATTACAGTTATTCAATTAAACAGACAATAAAATAAATGTGCTCACATGTTCTCACAACAGGGACATTTTACATTTGAAGGAAACAAGTTTTTAAAAAATCTACAAGGGGAGGGAGAAGATCAAATGAACTATTTAAGTATTTACAAGAGCAAAAAAAATATTTACAACCTATGTGATCATATAATTTGCACATTTACAAGCTTTGGGAGCGTCCTAATCCCTTGATCCAGAGAGAGAAAGAGTGAGAAAAGAGTGCCACACTGACAGCCTTCAGCACGGCACAAGAGGAGATGGAGAGAAACTCGCCAAGTTAGCAACACTTGTAAATGCCAGGACCCAGAGTTTTTTTTGCTTGATTGCCCGCTCCCACCCACAACAAGGTTAAAACTGCCCACTCCTGTGAGATTTGTTTTGGGTTTCCACAGGATCCCAATGCAGTCTTCTAATGCAAACGTTCAAATACTTGTAAATTTGGTATCTCACTATCGATTTTCTAAAAAAGTCCTGAAGTTTTTAGTTTGGCTGTAAATTACACAAAAAATTAAAAGAATAGTTTAGTACATTTTTCAGAAGAACACTTTGCTCTCTCACTTGAATGATAAATATGTGGCTAGGGCCAGATATATTTACAAAATATGTACAGATGAGGTCAAATTAAAAGGAACAATGATTTGGTTTCCCTTGAAAGATGCCAAACATATATGAGTAATAATATACGTATTATATTTGATCAGTTATAAAGATCCATCCTGCTATTTTGGTTATAGATGGTATGAATCATTATATTTATGTGAATGTGCAAGATCAAGAAAAATAAATACAGATAAATACAAAATGGGATACTACAATGGCATATTGTTATGACATAATAATTGCTGAGAATATTTTAGTTTTTTCTTATAAATTTGTGAGGGTTTTGTTTGTTTTTTTATTTACTTTTTTTATTTGCCACTTAAATGTCAGAGAGTATCAAAGTTCCAAGTTATTTCTAGGAAATTTGCCACTTTCTTTACATTATTTCCCCTAAAAACTTTTCTTTTTCTCTAAACCCTTTCCTCTCTTCCTGCCTCTCCTGGCTGCCATCCAGTCATCCACCTCCAACAACACAGACTGACACAAACATCCTCAGACATACTGTACCATATTGCTGTTTTGTTTGTTTCAGGGGGATGTTTTCTGACGGGAACTTCTCGTACGGGATAGAGCCTGTTGGCAGCGGCGAGGTGAGTCAGCACTTTGGGAGGGGAGAGACCCAGCGGGGTGGAGTGATTAGTTGGATTATTAGCAAACACTCACATATGTAGTTTCTTGGTATCAAATCAAGGCAACAGATGAATAACTTATCAGAAAAACTGGCACCAGTCCCTTGATCTCATCAAAATGTGTTGAATTTTTTACAGTGAATTTGCCCACAGTCTCACTTTCTCTCACCATGACTTACCATCAGTCCAGACTGTGTTATTCTATCTCTGAGCTGCTGTTTGGAAAGTATTGAGCTGATACACAATCCACCACAGCTGAAACACATCTCCTGTCTCATATCATCTCATAGAGGCAGGAGGGACACAGGAGATGTTGAAAACAGGTTTCTTTTTAGATCCCCAAAATATTCAGATTTGATTTTAGAATAGATCTAGAATTAAAAAGAAATAGTTGTACAGCAGAGTGAGTGGAGGGAGTGTGAGGAAAGTGGAAGAAGCTGGGCTTTTTTTCCATTAAGGCTCACAGTAATCGAAGTACAGCTCAATTACATAGACTGCAGAGATGGATCAATGGCCTCCCAGCTCATCTTCAAACTCCCTCACTCTCTCTGGCTCTCCGCAGCTCTCTATCTCAGATGGGTCATTTTCATAAAGTATTTATCCCCAGCTCAAGTGTACCACAGTGTCCAGTAGTGTTATTGCCATTATGACAGCCCAGTCATTGATTAATTATGCATCAGAGCACTTTCATTCCCGTAGAGCCGTCTCCACCTCGGAGGACACGGCAGCACTTTTCTCTCACAGGGTGGACTAAAGTTTGATGAGGATGTTTTTCTTTTGTTTGAAGGGATGCCATCACTCTTATAGAGCTGCATCTGTTGCATGATTTGTTCAGGTTTATATATTCATGCTCTTTCACAGGGAATTGTTCTGCCATTTTACGGAAAATGAACACAAAAAAAGCAAATAGGATTTAGACAATTCCCTATCCTTGATGACACTTTCAGGTGGTAATTCTGCTGCTTTAAGCCTCAAAACTAAAATCATTTTATCAAAATGATTGATGTTTTGATTGTTTGACTATGAGTTTTGAAAGAAAATTAGTCTTTTTTTCTTCTCTTTAAAACACTGTGATGGGAGCTTTTTCTGCAGTTTTACTTTAGTATTAGTCAGGGTTTCTACACAATAAGGAAAATATAGAATTATTGATTTTTAGTACTTTACAGGTCTGGATAAGTATGGGAAAAGAAAAGAGTATTGAAAAATGTTTATATTTCCAGACCATTGTCCCTATTCTGTATAAAATTCAGAATTTCTAAAAATAAATTAATCGTACAAGTACAGTGTTTTTCATGGTGTTTAAGGTCAGTTTGCAGAGACACTGTGAAAATTTAATTATTTAACTTTTCAACTTATTTATAAGGTTTCGAGGTAATTTATTATCATTATACCACAATGTACAATGAAATTTGAATTGTATTTCCTTCATAATATACACAAAATACAGCATATATACAGATAATTTATGAATATAAAAATATAAAACAAAATAAATACATGTATACATACACATATACAACCAGGAATAATTCTGTTGTCCAGTTTTGAAATTGCATCAAAGTAAATGTAAACAGCAGCAGAAACGCGGTGATGATAATGTGTTTGACATCTTCGCATTAAAAGTTCAACATCTGGCAAACATCTGTCCATCAAGTGTGTCTGTGTTTGAGCACAAAGCATCATCGATGTAAAAACACAGAGTCTGCTTCTCCTTGTTCTGCTGGAGTGCGATCTGCCCGCCAGGTGCAACAGCCCGATCCAGGACGCTGAGTCCCACATCGTCTGTTGCAGTTTCCTGACAGGAGCAGCCTTAATTCCCAGCTGTAGCATGGCTCTTATCTGCTCTTCTCCTGTAGTGATCACACACCGCAGTGGAGCATCCAGCTGATCTGACTGCATGTTTGAAAGATGCCGACTGGATTTGTTGATCCTCTCAGTGTCTGCTGCTCTTTAATCCAAACAAGACATCCAATGCCAACAAGTGTATTTCTGCGTGTTTCAGCAAAAAAGCTGAAAAAATAATAGATTTAAAGAGAAAAGTAGCAACGTGTGAAGGAGCCAACGGCTGCTGCATCCTACATCCCACATTAATATGTATTATTTATTCAATATTTTATGGAAAATGTACTATAGATATCACCAGTTAGTTTACTTCTTCCTTGGGTAGGGATGTTTGACAGTGGAACGTCTTCCAACTTTGTGCGTAGGAGTTTTCTGAGGGCTGTCTTGGCACTCCTAAATATAAAACTGGGTTGGCATGGGATTACAAATAGTAAGTGAAAAGTAAGATAGATGCAAACTTTGTGTAAAATCGTTCGATATCTCCAACATGGGGAGACCAAGACTAACTTCAGCTTCTAGCTATCTGTACTGATGTCAAATATGGTCAGAAAAATCTACAGAGAAGTCTGGAAAAGTATCGAATTTTGAAATTGACAATGCATACGAACCCTAATTTGTACCTTTTTCAATTCTCATTGCTGTTCTCACATTCTTTGAATAGTGAACAAACTTATCTGGCTGTTTTGTGGATCCCCCATAGTTGATTTAATCCCATTTAAAATGACTGCACAAACAAGATAAAGATAATTTAGACACTTTGACACAAGTTTCTTGCCTGTTGTGGTCTGTCTGTGGTTTCCCTTTGGTTTGAGAAGAGGTTTTTCTTAATTCCTCCATTTTGATATCTGGAATTCTCATTCCTGTTTGTGCCGACATGGATGGTGAACCTCAAACTGGCTCCTCTGTGGACCCTTAATACTTAAAATCTGCAGAATTTAGAAAAATGCAAAGAAGATTAAGGGAATTAAAGTTGGCTTGAGTTGCACTGAGTCATCATTTTAACACAAGCAGCTCAGAGAAGAAGTTCTGACATGAAACAAATTTTATGCTCTAAACTCAGTTGGAAAAGAGACTAATTCCTCTCTCTCTCTCTCTCTCTCTCTCTTCTCTCTCTTGCTGTCTCTCTGTCTGTCATTCTGTTTCATATGACCCTTTTCAGGGGCAGAATGACCACATAGTGTATCGTATGCCGGACGTCGACCTCTTTCCACCTCCCTGTCCAGGTAGGACCTCCATCAGGCTTGCAGAAAAACTCCTCACAGTTTGATTGAAACAAATCCCTGTGTCTTTGTCTGCCCTCTAATGTCTAAATCCTAAGCCTCAGTGACACAAATCTGCTGCTCCAAATCCAGCTGTAATACAAATTTATGACATCTTTAAACTTTGTTTGATTTAACTTTGTTATATGATACATATTTTTTTGGGAGAATTGCTGTTAAAAGATTAGATTTTGATGAAATGTGGCAGGAAGCACTTTGCATGCAGTCTTGTCCTTGATGCTGGGTGATTTAATCAAATGTTCTGTAATGCAAGTCTGTTTTTTGGCTGCTTTTTTCTCTCTCTCTCTTGCGCGCACACACACACACACACACACACACACACACACACACACACACACACACACACACACACAGACATGCACTCTACAGCGCACTGCGTCCTCCTCAGGTTGTCCAGCTGCCCTCCTCGCCCTTGCTAAACGTCTCATTTGGCTGCCTTTTCTCCGCCTCTCCTCTTTGTCCCCGGCGCTCGTCCTCCTCTCTGGATTCAGCTCCCTTCCCCTCTGCTTCCTGTCACCCAACCCCTGCTACTCCTCCCTCCCTCCTTCCTGCCTCCTTACCCCTCTTCCCCCCTTCCCATTTGGCCACTTACGCTCTCTTAGAAATAAGGGTTCCAAAGGGGTTCTTTCTGAAGAGCTGAGGTTCTACCCAGAAGCATTTGCCTCTGAAGAGCCCTTTTTTTGAAGAAGTTTGTCAAGGGTTCTTTTTAAGACCATTGAGAACCCTTTTAAAAGAAAGAGTTCTTCAAGGATTGTTGAACTATTGAACTATTTCATTATGAGTCTGTCAAGGGTTTTTTGTACTATAAAATAAAAAAGTTCTCGGTAGAACACCCTGCGCATGTTCTAGGTAACACCCATGGAATATAAAATAGTTCTTAGTGGAACCCCTTTGGTGGGTTGTAGATGAAAACCTTGGAATATGGAAGGGTTCTCATAGAACTCCCTCCGTATGTTCTACATAAAACGCACGGAAGATTAAAAAGGTTTCAGTCGAACCCCCTGAGTGTGTTCTGTAAGGTTCCTAGTGGAACTTTTATAAAAGGTCCTACCAGGAACCAAAAATAGTCGTCCTATGGAGACAATCCGGATAACTCTTGATGGTTCTAGTTAGAACCTTTATGTGTCAGAGTGTTCTCTCCTCCTCTCTGCTCAGCTGTGTGATATTGATTTCTGCTGCAGATCAGTGGACTAAAATACACGGTTACATCCATCTGTGGACTGATGACTGGCCACTTTTCTCTCTCACTCTCACTTACTCTGTGCGTGTGCGTGCTTGTTTACGTGTGTGTGTGTGTTTCCCAGGATGCTCCGTGAACGGCTCAGAGCCTGAGGGGCAGACAGGCGTGCACAGCGAAGGAGACGGAGAGCTGAGGGATGGAGACGGCTGGTCTGAGGAGGAGAAGCCCGTCCTTACATCAGGACTGAGACGCTCAAAGAGACAAGTCAGTGTTCAGACAGTCACACACCCCCATACACACACACACACACACACAGATTGTCTGCCAGGAACACGTCGCACGCATTACGGCAGGTGTCACCATGAGGGAAACATCAGAGCTGAGATATGCAAACATGATTAATATTTTACAGTCTGTCAGATGAAGCCAAATTTCCACACACATCCTGATCGCTTGTCTCAGCTTTCATGCTAATGAAAATTGAATCCCAAGACAAGTAAAAAAAACCAAAAAAAACAGACAGGTGTCGTATGTCTGGAGGAGGTTTATAAAATCTGAGAAAATGACTCAAGTGATGGCACTTGATTACTTTTGGACTGGGCTCAGACTACAAATTTAAAAAAGAACGGACAGCCTACATTACAAATTGATTAGGTGATATTTGTAGACATTAAAGACGCCTGTTCTGAATCATATACTATTCACTACATGCCCAAAATGTTCTTTTTCTTTGTAAATAAATAGTAGTGTTTTGGTGTGTTTTGGACCCACTGCTGAGTGTGTATCGCTGAGTGTGTATCACTTCGTGATACCGCGTGGTAACCGCAGTAACCCTCGCCAACTATGAACTAATTTAAAGAATACATTGCACCTAGCGAAGTGAAACCATACATACATTTAAACTGAGATGTTATTGATGTTATACCAGAGCTGCCTTGCTTTTGTCTCTAGTTAATGCTGTCATCACTATTGGATCTGATCTTTTCATCCAATCGCCCAAACCTAGTACAGCTTTACGGAGCTGCTAGCATGGCTAGCATGTTGCTTTTCAAACAATCAATAAACATTATTAATTTATGCCAACTTTGGGTTTATTTGGGGTTTTTTGTCCATTTCTCTTGGTTATGATAACATTGTTCTCACTAAGTTTATTACTCTGCATGGAAGTCCAACCAGAAATATGAGCAGTCAGACAATCAGGTTGTAAACAAACCAACAATTTAGCCTGTTCATGTGAACCACTTTGTTTTGAGGTAAAACTGAAAGGAAGCAGCAACCTCAAATGTTGCACAGAATCCCTCACTGCGCAGCAAAACTTTGGGTGCACAACTATAGCAAATATTGTGGTCAAAGATTACATAGGATGTCGCTCTGTAAACTGTGATGGTTGTTTTTTATCATTCACCTTCATTTTCTCCTCCTTGGCTCTTCAGGAGGGTTGCTCAAACCTACATGATCATTGGACTGCTTGTTTCTTGCCTGTTTTTTTTAGCAATGTCATCTTGTTCCCAGATTTTATCCTGTAACTCTTTAATCTTTAATTATCGATAGAAACAAAGTTATAAAAATATCTTAAAGGAAGTTTTCTCACTTGTTTGACTCCTGAAGTGATCGGATACAGAAGCTGTGATTAATCTTTTCAGATGCAGAACAAATATTCTGCTTTATGAATGAATGATTGTTGCTCTCCAAGTTGTTGTTGCCCTCTCAAGGACAAAGACTTAGAGTTTCATCAGCATCAGCACGTGTCAGTGTGTGTTTGTCTGTGTGAGTAATGGTTTCACCTGCTGGGTTTGTGTGTGTGTTGTGTTCTTGTGTGTGTGTGTGTTTGTCCTGTGTGAAGGTGATTATGAGAGCCGACTCAAACGTCTGGCTTTGTGGGTTTTTTTCGCCCCCTCCAGGTGCGGCGAGGCCAGCGCACCGTCCAGACTGAGACCAAGTACATCGAGCTGATGGTGGTCAACGACCATGAACTGGTGGGTGTGCAGCTGACAGCTCCAAGCTGTTATCTTTTACCTCGTTATCTCTGTAGCTGCTGCTTTGGGGCAAGTGAGTGTGACTCTCATTAAAATAAGGATTAAATCAGGTGGTTCTCTGTTGATAAGACTTTTTAATCAGCACAGGAACAGATGAAAGTCAGTAACGATGTTTTTCTCCTCTCATTAGTTTGTGCAGCTCCGTCGGTCGGCCACTCAGACGAAAAACTTTGCCAAAGCGGTGGTGAACATGGCAGATGCGGTGAGTGGAAATACTGTTGAGGAGATGACAATGAGCTTCCTCTTTCCAGCCTCTATTCTTTCTAAGCATGGCGTCCCTTCATAGTGAATCTATTATAGGGAGTCTCTTGAGTTTACTCAGGAAAGTTGTCACATTTCAGAGCTTTTCCCGGCAGATGAAACTTTACTGATTCACAAAAAACCACAAGCTGTTTTATGTCTGATATTATTTTTAACCATTGCAGGTTTGGTCTCAGAAGTTCTGATACACAACAGCCTTTGACACGACTTTTAGGTCTTTTCACTGTCGCAAATCTTTCGCTTGTCTAACTCAGGTAAATCAGATTGTAGATGACAAGTGAGATTATTGCATATTTAGATAATGGTTTAATCTAAATTAAATTAAGTTAAGCAAGACAATTCAAAACTAAAAAAAAGAATATGTGAAAAATAGAGAAGGAATTAAGATGCTTTCAATTTCACATTTCACAGATTTTCAAATCTTGTGTTTCACACCTCCCTTAATTTGCACATAATCACAGTGGAGAACATTTTAAAGTTTTCTTTCTCATATCTGATCAGAGCATTAGGAGCACATGACAGATTTACATCTTATGACCTGCAGTTTCAGTGGCTGCAAAATTAATTAATTAGGTTGGGCAGAGGTGTACATAGGATAACCTTATAAATAAATATTCCTAATATCTCACCCCATGCTTGGAAGAAAAAGATGTAAAATGTTGAATACAGTAAATGTGTGTGTACGGTACTTTAACAAAACAGCCAAATGAAATGCAGAATATTTCACTCCGTGTGCTCGTGTCCTGTGCTGTAGCAGCAGTATGGGAAACACCACTGACTGGGGACAAACACGGTGATGCGGGTTTCCATGGCAACCAACTGCTGCCTGCCTGTTTCTCCCACTCCGTGTCTAAAGTAGACATGTATAGCTGTGTGTGCACTATCTAAAAATATTAAACTGAATTCACGCTGTTTTTAAACATTTTATGAGGACAAAAAATGAGAAAAGTTTTCTCATTTATCTTTGATAATAAAATGCCTGTAGTTTGAGCTCCCTCTCTAAACCTGCTCTTATATTCTTCTAAAAGGATGCAGTTTTCTTTCAAAAGTCTTTAAATATTAAGCTCCAGCTGACTTATTGATAGAGTGAGGATGTCTAAAGTTCAAAAGAAGACTTTTTCACCCATTTTAAATTTTAAAGATCTGAATTTTTACACTAACAGGAAACATTTTTTGCTGTTTTTTTTTAACCCCTTTCACATGTAAAAATGTGGCCAAGTTAAAAAAAAAAAATCTAAAAGCTTTACCATATTTTGTAGTACTTATTTATTAAATATGCAACATTACAATTATTTTATTTTTTGTTGGTTGTTTTAACTATGCATGTGTGAGAGATCTTCTTAATTGTTTATCTCGAATTTGTTTGGTATGAAAAACAAAACTGTTCAATTAGTCCTTTTAGCAGTTTTGTACCTAAATGTGTCTTTCACCTTTCACCAGGCTGCTCAGAGTTATCCTCCAAGCAGACATTCAGACTTCTCTGACTTTAATCGATCACTCTAATGATTACTTTCACATGTGTGTGTGTTTAATCTGCAGTCCTGAATCTTGTTTTGAGGGACGACGACAGAGAATCACCAGCAGGACAAAAGATTAATTGTCTGAACATGTTTTGGTTTCACTTTTCTTGCTCATGATTTCTCTTCTGATGCGTCCAGATCTACAAGGAGCAGCTCAACACTCGCATCGTCCTGGTGGCCATGGAAACCTGGTCTACTGAAAACAGGGTCTCCATAGGCGATGACGCCTTGCTCACCCTGCGTGACTTCATGAAGTACAGGAAGGAGAGCATCAAGGAACGCTGCGACGCCGTGCACCTCTTCTCGTGGGTTCAGTCTCCTGGTTTTAGTCGGTGTTGTTCTTCTTGTTTCTCCTCCTCCTCTTCCTCCTATTATTATAACAGTCTCCCTGACTTTCCTACAGTGGGAGGACGTTCATGAGCAGCCGCAGTGAGGCGGCCTACATCGGAGGCATCTGCTCACTCACCAGGGGTGGAGGCATCAATGAGGTAAGACTGCTGAGATCAGAGTAACTGGGTACAAATCATCACATTTGTCCAACAAACTTCATCAAAATTGTGTATTTATAAAAGAACTGTTCATGAATCTGGCCAGTTTACTCTTTTTTTTCCCTTGTCGTCTTTAACTTGATTTATATTTGTCTTCAGTTTGGCAGTGTGGGGCCCATGGCCATCACATTGTGCCAGAGTCTTGGCCAGAACATCGGCATGCTAAGACACAAAGAGCGACTGGCTGCTGGTAAGACTAACGCACGCTGCAGACATTAGTTTGAGATCTTGCACAAGGATTCATGAGAGGACAAACTCTCTTACTTGTGCTTTTTCCATGTTTTTATGCCTCCACACCAGTGACAGCTGTCACATCCCGTTCTTGTCAACACAATATCTCAGGAAAACCTTGAGCAGCATGTTTCTAACTGGAAATCATTCACTGGAATCAGACATTTACAGTGACAAATTTAATTCTAGTTTTAGATAATTTGGTCATTTATTTTTTTTTACGTATTCCTTTCTGCAAAATCCAGAATTTTGATGTCCTGTTTATCTCTAAAATCTGTCTTTTATAAATTCCTATACCAAACTCAAGTGATGTAAACCTAATATACAGAACTCTACTGATTTCACACTGAGAAAATGCTGACTGTATTTAACTTATCACTGAGAAAAGGAAACACGACACTGCTGCTGCACCAACAGCTCCCCCAAGTGGTGGAATCACAGCAGTGCAGAGCAGACTTTAAAGACAAAAAGGTTTTAAAAATGTTTTGTTGTGCGCAGTCAGGTCAAGACCTGACTTGATCACAGAAATATTTTGTGCGTGTGTGTTGTGTGTGTGTGTGCGTCCAGCAGACTGCAGGTGTCCAGACCCCTGGCTGGGCTGCATCATGGAGGATACAGGGTATGTACTTAATTTACAATGAATGAATCAGTGAGCTGCTGTGCATTAAGAAAGAATTCTGTGGAAGCAAAGATAGACATATTCCACACCAAGTCACTTATTTTTGTCAAATATTTCTTTGTAAAATATCTTTGACAAGCTCTTTGTGATTTATTTAGTTATTTTTATGGTTTTTGTCGATAGGCCATCAGTTTCGCAAATTGTGCCAGATGTAACAGTGAGTGATTTCTGTGTTGTATTTTTTGTATCAATTAGTTTTTACCTGCCCAGGAAGTTTTCTCGCTGCAGTATAGACGAGTACCTGCGCTTCCTCCAGCAGGGGGGAGGCAGCTGTCTCTTCAACAAGCCCAGCAAGGTGAGACATTGCCGCTCATCACCAGACATGCTCTGCTGGGGGGTTTAATCACACACATAAAAATGTGAAATCGTTCTTAATGAAGCATGAGTGGATTCACATGAGGCCTCTGCTATATTATTTTAACTTTTTAATGTACAGTATGGTAAACAGTCAAAGCAAATCTCTTACTTTAAAGATCTGTAGAACATCTTCAGTGTTAAACACCAACAAGTAAATCTTTTTTTTTTAATCTCCAGAACAACACAGATATTGTCTGTGTATAAATATAGATTTACTTTCTTAATTTTTAATTGAAATTAGACTCTGCGACTCTATAGTTACATCACTCTTTTTTCTTGTAGTTGTTAGACCCACCAGAATGTGGGAATGGATATGTGGAGCTGGGAGAAGAATGTGACTGTGGATCACTAGTGGTGAGTAGATTTTAATTAATATATTTGTTATTGCTCGTCTTATGAGTATATGGACTGATTCTACAAAACCATTTTCCTGGTTGGAATAGTTGAGACTTACAGTAATGAATAAAAGTGTTGTCATCTCGCCAGCAGACTGTGGACAGCATGCAAAGTGTGAAATGGTCACACACATGAAAATAAACAAACACAATTTTTCCTGTCTGTCCACAACGTTTCAGTTTCAGTGGAACTACAAATACAGTTGGGTCTCTATCCTTCCTTGTATCATGGAGTCTGTATTAAAAATACATTTTTATTTATTTATATTCAACACTTTTCACTGAACAGATAGTTCCCTTTGAGGTAGTCCCCAGAACTGTTTAGACCCCAGACACATTCTGTTTAATCCAGACCACCTCTGTCTTTGGACTGTAAGTGTGATCAGTTCAGGATTTCAGGAAAACCTTGGGGCATCATGACACTCATGACCTACACATGCATTATAAACCCTCTCTGAACTGTAGGAGTGTGCACGGAGTGGAGCCAACTGCTGTAAGAAGTGTACTCTTACCCACAATGCCATGTGCAGCAACGGGCTCTGTTGCAGGAACTGCAAGGTGAGCTGCTTTAACACATCACACCACTTGACCCAGACAGTTTGTCGCTGTTTACAGAGGTACTGATTGACTCTTGTACTCTTATCCTCCACATGTCTTCCTCCTGCCCTCTTCTGTCTGCGTGTCTCTTGTTTTCTGTCTTCTTTTTTGACAGTACGAGCTCAGAGGGGCGACGTGCCGTGAGGCTGTCAATGACTGTGACATTCCTGAGACCTGTACAGGAGACTCCAGCCAGGTAAAACACATATATACTACAAATCAGTACATTTATCAAGATTAGCTTTAAAAATTCCGACATCTGAAACCAACATGATCCTGAACAGACAGATATTGTTCTGTCTCTCTCTTGCAGTGTCCTCATAATGTTCACAAGCTGGACGGCTACATGTGTGATGCTGGACAGGTAAAGTCATAGTATTTAAATGTTTCTTACTGCTTCTCTTGTTACATTTAAGGCATTTTTTTCTTTGTGTCTCATCCTCATGATCATTTCCACCCTCCTCTTCCTCCTCAGGGTCGCTGTTATGGAGGTCGCTGTAAGACCAGAGATGGACAGTGCAGGACTCTGTGGGGCTACAGTAGGTTTGGATTAGATGTTGGGCTGAATTCTCTGTGTTAAAACAGTAGTTCTTGGTCTACAGTTTGTTTATGGCCACAAGAGCTTGTATGGAGAAAGCTAAAATCATTCACTCACACTTTTAAATATTTGATATTATCTGAAGAGAGCAGCGTAACAATTAAACCAAGGCAACAAGTTGTAGTGCATTAAGTGTGAGATTCTGTTCTTTCTCCTCAGACTCAGCCGACAGGTTCTGCTATGAAAAGCTGAACTCTGAAGGCACAGAAAAAGGAAACTGTGGGCCGGACTCCAGCGGTCAGGGATGGGTGCAGTGCAACAAGCAGTGAGTGAACAGTGTGGCCAAAATAAAGTACATTTTTATCACACATGCACAAGATTTTAATCAAAAAACAATTGAATTGATGGAGGATGCTGCAGAAAAAGACTGATTCTCACACTCCACTTACTTGTTTTCTAGAATCTCACATGAGCCTTAAATTTTGAGCTTTTTGTCATCATTAAATTGTTCTCTTGCTTTCTCCCTCGTCCTTACCAGAGACGTTCTGTGTGGTTTGCTGCTGTGCACCAATCTGACAGCGAAGCCGAGGTTTGGTGAACTGCAGGGGAAGCTCACCAGTCTGACCATCCACCATCAGAACAGATACATGGACTGCAGGTGAGGCAGCTTTGAACAGCAACAGCAGAAGGACTAACAAATACAGAGGGCTCCTCAACCAAATTTGGGTTCACTACATGCGGAAAAGATGGCAGAATTTGAATTTGTGGATCTTTGATTTGTTTGCCAGCGGCACTAAGAGTAACAGTCAGTGAAAACAGTTGGTAAACAAGTCTGGAGAAAAAAAGAATCCTCCAAGTGAAAGCAGGATGAGAGAAAAGAGGTGCCAAACAGTGCTTAGAGAAAGCACTGATCCAGGAAATATAATCGAGCCTTGAACTGAACCTGACACCTTTGATAGAGATCAAATGGTACTGTCAGACTAAAAAAAACAAATGAGGAAGCACCACTGGTATTTGATAGAGATGTGACGCACCATGTCCACAAGAGAGAGCATGTGGGGATAACCACAAAAAGTTACACCATTTCATGGAGGTTTTTACTTCTGGTAGTGTTATTTGTAACAGGGGTATATCTTCTCTTTACATTACACAGTTACACAGTTTAACACCCCCATTAAATATTGTTTAATACAGATTTTTGGTGTAAAGAAGACACACAAACAGCTCTGATGTTGATCAATTACTGACCAGAGTCTCAGTAAAACTGTTCAGCGGTTCAAGCTGTTTTTCAATGAGTGGGTCCCTATTTTGTTCATCTTTTGAATGCACAAAAATCAGCTTTTCAAATATTTTATGAGGAAGGAGATGTACCTGGCACACATTTGTTAGACCTCAATGATGCACACATTGTGTTTTGGTGAGGAAAACTGAAAACTTTTAAAGAAGAAAACTCCAGAGTGCACCTTTAAGGTTCAAACATGAAAAAGCTTTTATTATAGTGGCTACATGATTTAAAAACCAATGCCTTTTAAAATTATGTAGCCACGATAATAAAAGCTTTATCACTGTGCCATATTGAAGCAGTGTGCCCAGACATTTTGGCACCATCAGTGCAGTTAGATGAGAGACAGAGAGAAATAGAAACAAGTCTATAATAATAATAAACTTAATTTATATAGCAGCATTGATACAGATTATGTGACTCAAAGCGCTGTACAGGAGGGTGTTTTACCAAGTGTTTTTTTAAGCAGTTATCAACAGAAATTGTTTGTCTGATTTGTGGCGTTCCAACTTGTATCTATGAGTGTCTGAGTATCTACATTAACAGAGGAATTGATCTGTGTTAAACATCTTTCAGCGTAAGTGGAAATAAATAGTTGATGTGGTGTTCTCCGTACTCGGCTAACTCTGAGCGAAGCCGAATAAAGTAACCATGATTTAATGTGACCGTCTGACCTGCAGGGGCGGCCATGCAGTGCTGGATGACGGCTTGGATCTGGGCTACGTGGAGGATGGGACGCCATGTGGGCCAAACATGATGTGTTTGGAGCGTCGCTGCCTCCCGGTCACCACCTTCAACCTCAGCACCTGCCCGGGCTCCTCGTCCTCACGCATCTGCTCCCACCACGGGGTGAGTCTGTCCCCACTGTGTCAGGAACTTATTATTTGTCTGTTTTGTGGAGCTTTATTGCAGTACAACATCATAGTTTTACTGGTGAAAACAAACGTTTAGGGTAGTAAACAACATAAAATGTCCTCTGCAGACTTGCAGTAACGAGGTGAAGTGTATCTGTGATCCAGACTACACTGGGAAGGACTGCAGCGTGTTTGACCCAATCCCCATCCCCACCCCGCCAGAGGGCCCAGAGAAATACAGAGGTAAGCATCCTCAGTTTACTGCCACACAGTCAACCACAGTCCAGTTACAGTGGCTCCTCAGCTCTGTAAAATAACCTGCTGTGACAGAAAAATATGAAAATATGACTTACAAAATGCAATAGAATTAAACTTGGACAATGCCCTAAGGCCTCTGGGTAGTGGTTGTGCAAGTAGTAGCAAAAGTGACAGTAATTTAAAAATAAATAAATAATACAGAAATATATGAATTAAAATTGTTCAAAAATATGAATTACAGCATGGTTAAATTGTAACAAAAACAGCAGATTTGTAACATAGTGAGACACAAAATAAAAACAAAAATGACAATATGAAGAAACCTGAACTTAGAGAATGAGCCACCAGATATTCCACCATGTCTTTATAAATAAACAGTGAAGGATATGAGGCCTGAAGGATGTTTTCCCACGGTTGAACACAACACAGTTCAACAGTGTTGAGCAAGTTACTTTCAATGTGTAAAATACTATATCCTACTAGTTACTTTCATTTGAAAGTACTAAGTTACTTTACAATGTTACTGTCTGTGTAGACGAATGCGTTACACTGCTTTTGTGTTATTTTGACCAAAATAATTGGGACTTTGAATGTATGACTAGGCATTATAATATGGAAGAGGACAATGTTTCATGGCAGTATCCCTGCAAATGCCCCTGTGTTATAACATGCTCCTGCCCCCACCCCACCCCCCCGTGTCTGCACAGACACCGTGCTGTAACTACAACCTGAAACATCTGTTTGTGCTTCAAGTCTGTTTGTTTCAACAATCCTCACATAAATGTGTGGTTGAAACCAAATGAAAAGGCCCTGAATGAATATATTTATCCACTTTTTAGAACTTGAGTGGAACAGAGTGTGCTGCACCCACAGCTCCCTGCTCTGATTTACAATGTAGGTTTAAATATTGTAGCGAGTAGTGACAACTGACATTTCCCCATCATGCCTGTAGTCCTGAACTGAGCAGTTTGTTCAAAATCTGTAATATATTTAATCCTACAACGACCATGATATGTCAACAGAGATTAAGGAAATGTGCCAAGCTGAAATACTGGCTTCTCCGACAACAAGACGAACAGTATGTTCATGGAGCAGTGGTGCAGTGGGCTTTTGTTTTCAGAATAACAAGCTTAACTTAGCTCTTCAACTCTCTCCAACCAGAGCTCATATTAAACAGGACCTCATTTAATGCACTTTTTTGTACACTATTTGAACTGCAGTACTCATTTGTGAATGCTAGGGTCTTACATGTTGCTCCTTTGTCTGTTCCACAGTCTGTTCAGAACACGATAGTTTATATTTGTAAATGTCATTTTACATTTCATTAGTGAGGAGACATTTCTTGACACCAGCTGTATTTTGCTGCAGTTTCACACATTCATTCTCCACCCACTTCAAATGAATCCAGCAGCGTTGGTAAAGCAGTACTCGACACAGTAAATCTAATAATGTTACCCATTATATTCCTTCATTCCTGCTAAGAGTAATATATTACTGTAATGCATTACCTCTACTGTGCAGTTCAAACTTGAAGCAGTCGTAACTTGTTTTTCTACTTTTCCATTTTGGCTGAAAGTGTTTTGAGTAACATTGAACGTCTGTTATCTTACAGATCTTAGCTGCTTTTTGATTCTTTACAGTCAACAGAGATTAAATAAATAAAACAAAAAGATCAACAAAGATATTTTAATTTTTGGTACTCAGCAATCTCACGTGCTGTTTTTTTTTTTTCTCTTAATTTTTGTTCCCTCACTGGCTGACTCCTTCACTCCCACAGGTCCCAGTGGTACCAATATCATAATAGGTTCGGTTGCTGGTGCAATTCTGCTGGCAGCGATAGTCCTGGGGGGAACTGGCTGGGGATTTAAGTAAGAGCTCTGGCATGCCTCCATCTGTGTGTGCCTGCTGTGTTCCTCTGTCAGCTAACACGCGTGCCTGCGGCTCGCTGCTGAATGCTCCTCTGCTTGCTGTCTGATCCATACTCACAACCAGAGACCACGTGGGTTTATTATGATTAACGCTGGTGGACGATGTGCAGTAGATGGTTTTCCGTTCTCCGCTCTGTTGAGGAAGGGAGCATGAATATTGATACTTGCAAACATATTATGGCATGAGATGACTGGCAGGAGTGTCACCACATTGCAATATTTCTTTAATGTAGTAAAAAGCTTAGTAAACGCTGTTTTAAATATGTTCTGAAGTCAAAACCGTTCAGTTCAGATGGATCACCACTGGCCTCACAGGGCTTCCGTAGGAAATTATTTACAACTGAAAGATTTTTTTAAAGCAAAATTGGCAAAAAATGACTGGCTCCACATATTCAAATAAATATAAATATTTTCTGCTTTTTGTGGTCGTCTATGACAATAAACTGCATATGTTTGGGTTTTGGACTGTCAGTCAGGTAAAACAGGGCATCTGAAGACGTCACCATGGCCATTTTTCACAATTTTTTGCCATTTTCTTGCGTTTTATGGACCAAACGGTTATTGGATTAATCAAGTCTGAGGGAAATCCAGTGATGTTAAGTTTGAAAATAAAAGAAAATCTTGGGGTGTTGAGTTAGAAGGAAGTGAGTTTACCAGTATTCTCTGGTTGAGGCTACTAGCTTGACACTACATTAGCTTCTACTAGCATAACACAGGAGATTCTCTAACCAGACTATCTCTAGTTGAGATGTGTTGTGGGTAATGCAGGCGTCAGGTTATAACAAGGGAGAAGAATGCGCGGCATAAATAGATCAACACTACGTTGTTTCTTTGTTTTGTTTTGTTTTAAATCCATCCCTCATGAGTCTGAGGAGTGCAGTGCTAAATAGATGCAGTACTCCTCTTTGTTTGGCACCGATGTAGTGATTCACTACAGTGCACAACAAACAGATTACAAGATCTGTCCATGTTCCTCTCTGCACGACTGGATTTAACCACTCACAAAGCTGATTTGCCTCATGCTAGCTTTGCTGTGACATGCCTGCAGGAAGCAAAGAAACTAAGATGCTTGTCTCAGACTGGTTTCTTTTATCTCAGTCTCGTCTGTAGCTTTTGTGATAGCATCAAACCTGCAGTTGCAAGTTCCTTGGTAACTTGGTTTCTGAATAACAACAGATAAAGGTGGACGTTTTGAATGCCTGTTTAATGCTTTGCTTTTAAAACTTTGGGTTCATTGCATGTTTCTTTTCTCCACACTGCTTCTTGCTCACACAAAACAACAGCTGAGAGTCTTACCTGTCCTTCTTCTTCACTTGTTCTTTCTTTTTTTTTTTTGTCTGCTCTCCTCCATCTTGTTCCTGTCTCACTGCGGATCCAGAAACATCCGAAGAGGAAGGTACGATCCCGCCTATCAGTCCTGAACCCGACACCAAATCACTGTTCATTCTGTCAACATAATGCCATCTGTTTTATAAGAATCCTCTGACTCAAAGATATTTCTAAGCTCACACAAACACACACGCAAATGTGTCACCCGCTTCTATGGCATTGTTTTTTTTTTCATCTTTCACACATTTTTTAATCTAATGTTTATTTGTACAAGTGTACAGCATGAACCAACGCCACATACCACAACATTTAGCCTGTGCTTGTTTGCAATACAAATTACAACTCGATCATAATTTTATTTGCTCATGAACAGTATTAGGAAACATGATAATCTATAATCCTGGTTTGCTTCATTATTATTTTTACTGCATGACCCTCAATAACTTGGCTGCCATTTCTACAATATAGCTGCAGTGGTGACTTTGTAATATTCATTTCATAAGACATTTCATAAGACTTTAAAAGTAATAAAAAGGTGTTTTTTGGGTTAATTTTCTCATCATTTTATGTTTTTATTTGCATTACAGCTGCAACGACTAGTCAATTAATCGATTATTCAAATTTGTCTGCAGTTATTTTGATACTTGATTAATTGTTAAAGAGATAGTTTGGATTATTTGAGGTGGGGTTGTATGAGGTACTTACCCATAGTCAGTGTATTACCAACAGTGGATGCCAGTGGGCACCCCCCAGTTTAAGTCTATGCTATATTTAGAATATTTTCACTGCTTTACCTTGCCATCAGACAGCCTTTTATGATGGGAAACCACTGTTATATGAGCCAAATATCGCTCTCTCCAAACCAACTCAAGGAAAAGCAGGAATTTTACCTTGGGGAACACAGAGTTGCTCGTCTACTGCTGCCTTGATTGATTAGTTTGTGTTATTGTGTGACTTATGTGAATCCAAACTGTTCTTTCCAAACACTGAAGTCAGACAATAGCACAAACAAACTAACCAATCAATGCCACAGTAGACGAGGAACTTCTGTGTCCTGTCACATCTACGAAGGCCCCATTAATGCTGAAAGGTACATGCAGGATTTGGAGCAACATATGATGCCGTCCAGACTCTTTCAGGGACAATTCAAAGAAACATTCTGCATTTGTCGCTTTGTAAGAGACCAGGTACTAGACTGACCTGCCTGCAGTCCAGACTTGTCTCCCATTGAAAATGTGTGATGCATTATGAAGCACAAAATACGACAACGGACACCCGGGACTATTGAGCACCTGAAGTCATATATCAGGCAAGAATGAGAAAGAATTTCACTTTTCGTTCCCAAATGCTTACTGAGTGATGTTAACAGAAAAAGCTCCTGTCCAAACCTTTTGGAACATGTTGCAGGCATCAAATTCAGAATGAGTGTTTGTTTGCTCTCAGTTTATCAGTTTGTACTGTACTGAGTTGAATACAGGTCCTTGCGTTCTAACTTCCCACATTCTTTAAAATTGGGGTTGTATTCTAAATATAGCATAGGTTTAAGCTGATAACATTTTTTTAGGTGGCTAAAATATGTTTTGCTGCTGACCTCGTCCAGCAGTACATTGCTTAGTTTCCTACACTCCTGCTGCTGCTCCAAACTGGAGCCAATACACTGACTATGGATAAATACCTCATACAACCCTACTTCAAAAAATCTGAACTATCCCTTTAAGGTAATTTTTCATGCAAAAATGTCAAACCTCTGATGGTTCCAGGTTCTCAAATGTGAGAATTTTCTTTTCTTAAATTGAAGTTAATTGAACATCTTTGGCTTTGGACAGTAAGTTGGTCTAAACAAGACATTTGAAGATGTCACCTTGGACTCCAGGACATGGTGATGGAAAACATAATCAGAAAAGAATATATAATGAAAATAATCATTCGTTCCAGCCCTGTTCTGCATCAGTCTTTTCCACATTTTTAAGCATCTTTGTTTATTTGTACGTAAGCCAAGAATTGCTTGCAATTATTGTTTTAAGGCCTTTATCTCAAGAAAACAAGCGTTGTTATCTTGAGATAACGAGATAATCAAGTCATTTTCACAGGAAAATGAAAGGTTGTTTCTCTTATTACTTGAACAGGAGTGTTGCGCCAACATGGTATTTTAACAATTATAGCAAGTGATTTAAGCAGAAAATGTCAGATTAAGGAGGTAACAAGACAAGTTAACCCATCAGAAAACGAGCTCTGTTATCTTGAGATAATGAAATATTAATGATCTTGAGACAAGGACATAAAAAAATAATTGCAAGCACGGCCGTTCCGTAAGTTTGTATCAGATACTTCAATGTTCTTCTCTTCCCTCCATCTCTTTCGCCTCCCCTCCTTGTCTTCTCGTCTTCTTTCTCCGCTTCATTCCTCTTCTCCTTTCAGATCTTCGGGAGTTTGAGTCGTATCTCTGTGCTGTCCTGTCTACCTTACACTGTGTCCAGTCTGCTCTGAGGAGACAAAACAAAGATGTCTTCCACTTACGAGCCCTCAGACCTTTTCTGTTTCCTCCTCTGATTTTAACTCTCCTCCTGGAGAATCACATAATTATGTTTTTAACTGCGGTATAGAAGCCCTGAGGGACACATTTCCACCAGATCTGGATGACTGTCAGGGATTGTCTGGTTACAAAAGTCCAAATTTTTTTTCTTTTCTCCACGTCTACTGGTTACAGTGGTTCTTCTGCCATATCGACTGTTATTATGCTTTATCCCTTTGACTGATTTCATGGAGGAAGGCCATGTACATTTCTCCTACTCTGGACTTTTAGGGGGGGAGTCTTCTGTTAACATATTTAACCTCATGGAGAACACAACCACCTCCTTTCAGAGAGTGGTGTGACTTTAACTGCAATAGAAATGTAGAAATATCACCAAATAGTGAATGTTGACATTTTATCTGTCTAGATGAGGGTTATTTTTGTGTGCTAGGCCTTTACATTCCACAGTAATAGCTATACTTATGCTGCCTTTCATTATCAAACAGTACTCCACCCTAAATCAATGCTTCTACATAATATGCATTAATGTATGAATGTATAGTTCAGGCCTGCAAGGAAGCTAGTTGTGTCTTTGCTGCAGCCAAGCCGGATAGACAGCTGCACACCGAATGTTTTATCCCGCTGTATGATATGTAATCCGTATACAACCAATATGCATACAAGTATGCTGAACATGGGTGCTGATGTACATAGTGTATCATACGGTTGACTCATTTAGACAGCAGTGACTCACTGCCGCTCTGAATTGAAGCACAAGTCTAGAGAGAGATGACTCTTCCTGCCTCTCAGCCTAAAACTGCTCATTTTGGAGATTTAAATAGCAAGAGAGGATTCAAATCTGTGCAGTTTGTACGATTCAGGGACGTCTGAGCTCCTCTTGTTTGGCTATGTGCCCGATCATTTGAGTGAGTGTTCGCACATGCCTCTGAGAGATTTTCAAGTTTCAAGCTGCAAAATTATGACCTAGGTCAGTGGTTTTCAAACTTTTTGTGTCAAACTCTGAATCCTGCTAATAAATTTAACAGCGGTTTGCGCATTTTTATGTCCCACCATTCCTCTAATTCATATTCCTCCAGTCCCCTCCAAACTTGCCCCAAAATGTTCAGGGAGCTGGCCTTTAGATATGGCATTATCAATGTTTTATCATTTCATTTAACTTCATTTTTAATATTAATAATTACTTGCCAATTTTACTTTAGCTTTTGAATCCTTTATTTTGAAATCCAGAACTACTGTCACCTGGAACACAGTACCACACAAGCATCTAATCTACCAGAAATATAACCGAAGAGCAAAACCAGGTTTAAAATAAATATGTAAATTAAAAACCAGTTTATTAAATCCAAGTTTAGTGAAATTAAATAGAGTTGAAACAATATGGAGTGGCCTTAATTCCCCAGCTGATTTCACCGTTTTCTCCTCTGCCACTTTCCAGTTAATAAGGTTTTTTGACACCAGTGTCTTTTGTTGAGATTCTGATTGGCCAGCATCAAGTGAAACGCTGCACATATAACCAGTGGTGGGTCAGATTTTGAGCCTGGTACTGACTGCTGGAAATCCAGATTATTCAAGTGTGATGCAGACTCACAGCAGAGAGAGAAAAAGTGTTCATGTGGACAGACTGAGAAAAAGGGAGCGTGCAAATATGGACAAAAGTGTCGACGTGATATGAACTTTATTTGATCATGAGGCCTGATGTTACTCTACAGTTCTGTGGTTTACACTGCAGACTGGAGTCTCTGTTTCTGGTGACAAACAGGTAGATCCGCGTTATATACACTTCTGGCAACAACGCTAACGGCCAGAACTGGGGTTCACTTTGATGGAAGGTTTTTTAAGGTAATTTTTGGGGGTATAGAGTTTGTATCTATATTGGGAAAGGAGTACTAATATACTACATTAAAAATACATTCCTAACTTATTGTATGGTTGTATATTACAACCAGAAGGCACTTTGGAGAGCTCAGGTCGCCATAAAGGCCAATAGTCCAGTCTTCTATGATCATGCAGGTTCATAATGACCTTTATACTGGCTTATTTTGGTTTTATTGACTTGGAAAAACATCAAGGATAATTTAGGCATTGCTTATTTCTTTTATACCTGCTACATTTGTGTCTACAGTGATGTTTAAGGTGGTCGCTATGTTTTGTTGTAAGTTTAGTTGCAGTACACTGTTCATTATCACTACGACTGGTTTGTACATTTACATTTAGAAATGTTAATTTTGCCATAGACACTGGTGTTACAATTGACCCATCCTGCAATGGCAACATAACTGAAAAATAATTTGTGTACCCGCCCTGTGATTGGCATCCGCTCCAGAATTTAATGGGTTCTTCTGCTGCACTCTTCCACCAAGTTTTGTGAAAATCAAGCCAGTATTTTTTTTCTGTAATCCTGCCGACAGAGAGACAAACAAACCAAAAACTTAACATCTTTTGCAGAGGTAATAATAATGTCACAAAATCCCACAGCACACCTTTTGAGAACCACTGACCTAGATCACAGGTTTCTACGATCAGACTTAACACAGGATGTCCCTCGATTCCACACATATTGGAGAGTCTTCAATCAGGTTTAGAAGGTAACAGCATTAAACAGCAAAAAAATAGATTTAAAATATGCTTTATCTCTAAAAGGCTTTCGATAATTTCATTCTGACTGAACAGATCCATATAATAAGCAATAAATATGTACATTTGAAAAATAATAAATTACCAGAGTGCATTCAGAGTAAAAACAAAAACACGTCAACCAATATGAATACATTTTTCTCCCTCAAACAGCAACAAAAGAGTGCAGTTCTGCAGCTTTTATGTGCATCACTTTCTCCATGTATCCTCTCTGGACATCAGAGGGTCTTAAATCAGGTTTAGAAGATGTCATCCTGTGGTTGTTACCATGTACAAAGACTGCTTGAGAAGCTTTGGTTCACCAATAAGAAGGAGAAACAATAGCACAGGTGCCGGAAGAAACGATCCAAGTTACACTGCCAGTCAACCTACAGTAGCATTAAAGACATAATGATGAGATTTTGAGCAGAAGTTCATCAATAACAAAGGTTTAATGACATTCCTAATTGAAGATAAGATGCTAACTTTATTCAGGTGAGGTTAAAAATTTCTCAGAATTTGTCGACACAGCCTAAATTTAAAATACTTGAACTTGAACTCTTTATTTCGTACACACACACACACTCTGTATAAAGTGTAATAACTCAAGGACAGACTTGGCTGAAAGGTCACACTGTGTTTACCGCCTCTGTTTTGTGATCACACATCGTAGTTGGACTCATCAAAAGATTTTGGCACCTTCACACGCGGAGGTCAACATTGTTTAGTCCTACAGGAAGGTAACCAGTATTAGCTTTCTATGTAAATACTCATATAACTGTATAATAAAATACTTATTAAAACATATCTAAACAACAGACTGTGTGGACGTGTGTCTGTTGTGTAAATGCCAGAATGACTGTGGTGATCAGTTCATTTTCCCTCAGGGGCCACCATGAGGTTGATATTTGTGGGATGGGTTGCAAATTGGTACGGACGAGTTCATCATGATTAAAAGATATTGCTCGACTCTTCTCCAGTACAAGATGCTTTTTTGCAAATTGTTTTCAGGCATCTTGCCTTCATTAGGATGGTGTCTTGGGATGTTTCCACAGCTCCTTATGATACATTAATCAGTCACGTGATGGCATGTCACCATAGATACTTATGTATACAAAACTTATCTTTTTCTTCAGAAATCTCAATCTAACAAAAAACATAACATTACAATTAAGGCTGCAACTATTAACTGGTTAAATTAATCACCAACTATTCTGATAATCGTTAAATTTAAAATAGTCCAAATTCTCTGATTTCAGCTTCTTAAATGTGAATATTTTCTGGTCTTGTTAGTCGTCTCGGACAGTAAATATTATATATTTTTGGATTGTGGACAAAAAAACATTTGAGGACGTCCTCTTGGCCTTCCACTGACCATTTTTGACATTTTATGGACCAAACAACTCATCAGTTAATCTAGAAAATAATCAGCAGATTAATCTGTAATGAAAACAATCAATAGTTGCAGCCCAAATTCAACTTTTATCTTAAGAGATAGTCAGGGCAGCCAGATGATGAATTGTACTAACATATAATATGATATGATAATTATATAGTATAGAAGTGATTATAAGATGTGATCAGTTTGTGATGGTGAAGGGTTAACGTGAAACTGGCTTGTAATTCTTCCTACTTTGATTTGTAAATATTTGTAAATATTTGTAGGAAGTCAGTGATGCTCCTGCAGGGTTTGTTGAGGACTGGAACAAGATCTGTGTATCTGTGTCTCTCACACACAGATCTGAGCACAGATTGTATAAATGTATTTTTATCAATACAAGTACAAACTAAATTAATACTAAGTTGGCCATTTTGAAGTATTAATCACAGCAATTTAGGAGTTAAATGTGTGTAAAAGTACCAATTACATGAATGTACTATACGTAACAGTATATACTTAAATTCTAGTAAACACGGAGTAACTTCAATATGTGATAATTAATCAATACAAGACCTATGAATATGCCCACTAAAAAAGTGACACAGTTATTCTGGACTTTCTTTTATTTCTTAAAAACACAGAGTAGATGGATAGAAATGAGAATAATTCACTCAAACTGACTTAAGACTTAAAGCTGAAATATGAAAGACCTGCACTTCTTCATCTGATTACTGACTAATCAATATGAGTTACATTTTCAGATGTAGTTTTGTAAACTGTCACTCTTCACACGTCTGACTCCCCAGCGTCTCCTTTGCCCTTCGGCTGCCTCCAGTCAGCGTAGATTGACTCCTCGTAGTCTCCCATCCCTTCAAACTCGATGTCAGGAGACTCAGAGGCCAAAAGTGCAGCTTCCTCCGGTCCAAGAAAATCCTGAAAATAACAAAATAACAATCTAAAATTATTTTCTATCACTCTTACAGGTGCTTTAGAACCATTTTCCATAAATGTTTTATATGGATTACAAACAAACATCACTCTGTAGATGCCTTTTGCTATCCAAGGACGTAGACCTCAGTTTTGTTTAAGGATTTCTCCTAATATAGTAATTTAAATTTTCTTTATTCCAACATCTACAAACAAGCTTTTTGTGAAGTAATGAAGAATAGCAGAGTTACTAAAAGTCAGTGTGTGTGAAGTAATCTCAAAGTGTTTTCTTAAAAATGTTCCTAAAATTTGGGTAATCACAGGTGCTTCTTCGAAAAATAACTACAATTCAAAATGTCTTTAGTCTCACCTCATCAGCCAACTGTAAGTACTTCTCTACAAACTTCAGCATCTGCTTTTGAGTGACAGTCTGGTTGTAGTGTTTCTGAGCTTCCTGTTTAAACAGAGACACATCATCAGACAGGAGTATCGGAATAACAAACTAATTATCTGCACTCGCCCCAGTTTCTGTTTCAAATTAGCCAACAAATTGTTGGTTAGTGTCTTTCAGCACACACAATACATTAACTGATTACTGATGAAACCTTCATGTACTCATACAAATGATTATAGTCACATGAAACTGACTCTCTCTGCATAAATAAGACTTAATTATAAATACACTGTAGATAGGACTCTTAATCTATTTTATATTTTCAGATAGTTGAGAGAGATCTCAGATTTCACAGTAATATAGTTTTCCTCTCACCGTCCTGGCTGTGAAGTGGTCCGGCTGAAGGCCCCACTGTTCATTGTAAGCTTTATAATACATCAAGTTCTGCTTCATGACCTGGTCCTCAGGTTCAAACAAGGAGTAGCTGTACGCACAGGGCACCGCTCTGCGGCCATCGTTCACTATGCAGAGAAAAAACAGCAGATAAATGCAGGAGTGCTGATGGGAAATATTATTCAGAGCTCAGATGCTGGTGAGCTGACAGTAAACTTACTCTTATAATAGGTGTACCGGAGGTAGTGGTAAATAGTGGCCACAAATTTCTCCACAAAATAACCACCAACGTTGGGCATCAAGTTCTCTTCGCACTTCAGCTTACACCGTAATACATCAACGTAGACATCTGTGGAGAAGCAGAGCAGAGAATATTTAAGACTTGTCACATTCATTTCATTTAAGTAAACCTAAATTCACTCTTGCTGCATTTGTGACGTCTCTTGAATGCTCAGTAGTGCCATATATTTATTTTGATACTCTTAAAAACTAGCCTGCTATGACTGTGAAGAAGTCGATGTCTGGTGAAAGTTGACTGACGCCTTCACAGAGTTCCTGACAGAGGTCAAACTCCTGCAGGTAGAGCCTCAGAGCCTCCTCCATGAGTTCAACACTGCTGCTGTAGTCGCCTGAACCGATGAGTTTCACTCCTCTCAGAAAGGAGGCCTAGAAAAGAGATGATTGATACAGTCAGAGGAGGAGCCTGTGGAAATGATAGAAACAGCTGGTAGGAGAGGGGAAAAAAACAGACTGGTGGGAACAGTTCTGATGCTGAAACAAAGATGATGGTTATCATAAGCTGGGTTAAAAACATGTAATAACTGGAGCTGATTATGTAATAATATGCTGTACTTACATCACTTAATTTAAGTTTATTACATAATTAAGAACAGGAAAGTTATGTTACTGGTGGTTATTGCATTAGAGATGTATTCATGGTGCAGCTATGACCCCGTCATTTGTATGTCTCATTGCACTTTTTCACTTCAGAAACTGATATGGGAACATAATTGTTGTTGTACTAAACTTTGTAACTCATTAGTATGCTGTGTATTCTATCCAGAACATGTTTTATGAAGTAATCTTGTCCTCACCTCGAATGGTTGTTCTTCGTGGTCGGTGAGGTAGCCGCTCAGGTCGTACTGGTTCTTGTACTCCTCCATCAGTTGGTGCAGCTCCTGGTCCTCAGGGTTCTTCTGGAGGTAGGTGTAGGCACATGGGACAGCACTCTGCAGGTCATTCAGCTGGGAGAAAAACACTGAATCAGTTCTGTTATTACGAAAACTTGTAATATTGCACCTGGCAGGCCTTTGTTTGTTCATGTCAACCTCACCCCCGGCCATTAATTGAGACCCGGCCTTTATTTGAGGATAGACTGTATACAGGGACTGGAGAAAGAAGGTAATCCTGAGCCAGATCTAAATTATTGCAGCATTTATTTTGAATGGAATCTTGATCTACTGTATATTTGATCAGCACTGCTCAGTTTCACAGTTTCATCCGAGTTTCAGGAGTCTCTGTTGGAAACCAGAGCCAAAATGGTGCCCGTTTGGTTGCAATATTTCCTGTGTTACAGCTCAACGGTACATTAAAATATGTTTCTGAAATAATTTTAGGTGAGAAACGGGCAATGCAGTTACAATGTAATTGTATGATGGTTAATTTTACTGGTGAGCCAGAGAATCCTGGCTTTCAGAAACACAGCTAAATATGACTGTTGCCTTAATTTTGTCAGTAAATGTCATGCACTTTTATGTTGATCAATCCCTCATGTTAGGAGGGATTAATATGTTCAGTAATAAAGTTGAACATTTTTCAGGGGTGTTAATGAAGACATGGTTTGTTGTCCCTTGACACATGCCTCACCTTGGAGTGCGCAAAGTGCAGATATCTGTACGGAGATCTTCTGTTGAAGTCCTCCAGGATCTGTCTCCCAGGAGGAGGCAGCTGCAGTGCGGGGAAATGCGCCCTGCACTTCTTCTGACAGGACGCTCTCATCATAACGTGCCAGTAGACGCGGAGATCCCGGTTTCCTGTGAAGGACGTTTCTTCATGTCTGCTGCTGTGACAGTGCAGCATGCAGTATCTCACGCTGTCTTTCAGAAGCCGGTGCAAACGCAAACTCAACTCCAAATATTTGATAGATTCCGTCCAGTTCTCTGCCGCGTAATTGTCCAAAGCCTGTCCATACGCAGCTGTGAGAGGCATGAGCTCCTCTTTGGGAAAATGTCTGAAACTGTAGTTTTCATATTGCGCTGCTGTCATACAAACAAAGGTCAAACAAAGCAGGGGCAACAACGCGTCTCCTTGTGCGCAAAATGTAACCATGATAAGATAATATCCCACATATTAGTCTGCTTCTTCTGTCCTCTGTCTTCTGCTGGTAACGTTTCCTGTGTCTGTGTGGTGGTCTGCTCAAGTGCTTAGGGGTCTGTGGGAATTCCGGGATTGGGCCTTTCAGAGGTTACTGTCTCGGGTTTCTCAGTGCAGGCCAACAGCTGTCACGTACTGCTGCCGTGTTTCTTTATTTGGCACAAGAATAGACGTGCGTAAAGGTAGTAGTCCTGTTTGCTCTGTTGTTCATTGTTCACTCATGCAAGATCACTTTTAATGTAAATATGATGAATAAAACTGCATGAGAACGTCAACATGGACCTGCTGTCACAAAATGAAGCCAGGAACAGTGATGGAAGATGTGTCCAGATCTTCCATTTAAAGGGGTAGTTCACCCAACAACTGAAATTCAGTCATTATACTCACCCTCATGCCGATTGAAGGTTGGGTTTAGTTGACAGTAACAGAGTGACAGAGTGCAACAGCCAGCCAGAGAGAAGCACTATGGAGACTTAATGTTTGTTTGTTTGTTTGTTTTCTGGTTGTTTTGTCTGTTTGAAAATTGGTCACCATTCACTTCAGCAGTGTTTTGTGGACTAAAAAACTAAACCCAACCTTCAATCGGCATGAGGATTAGTAGATAATGAATGAATTTTCATTTTTGGGTGAACTACCCCTTTAAGTAAAAGTACCAAGATATTACTTTAAAAGTACTTTATTACAAGTAAAAATCATGTATTCAAAATCCCACTAGAAGTATGTTTAGCTTCAAAATGCACTTAAAGTATTTGTTCTGCTGACAAATAGACCCCGTGGCTGACACATTAGATTGTTGAGACAGATGCATAATTTTACACTTTACAAGCCACAAGTACAGTTGGGAACCACTGGTTTAATTTAATTCAGTGTAATTCAATGTAATTAATTAAATGAGATTAATTTAACATATTTTAATTAATTGTTTTAATCTAATTTATTTTACAATAATATATATAATTTATATTACAAGACAATTTCTTTTAAACCAATTAATAATTATTGAATTAATTGAATTAATTCAATGTATTTGAGTTAATTTAATTGATTTATACTCATTTGAATGATTTATCTGCCACAATAAAAAGTATTCATATCCTTGGTACAGTAAGAGTACAATAGGCCTACATTAATGGTAAAATACTGTGTTACAAGTAAAAGTCTCCTGCTTTCTGTTATTGTGATAATAACTGGTATTTCCTATTAGGGGGCTACTCATGATTCACGGCAATAATGAAAAATCTCAAACTTTGGGACTTTCAGGCTACTTTACGGCTCTGAGAAGCTGATCCAGAGAGGCGGGTCTGTCTGCGGTCTGCAGCTGTATACAGCGGTGCTGAAGAGTCAAGCCAAACAGAACAATAGGAGAGCTAGCTTTCAAAATAAAAGCGGAAATGGACAATTTGGGAAAAGATGGGATTTTTTTTTTTTTTACCTAAAAGAAAAAAATCCCTTAAAACTACAGAACCGTTTATCTACTCTTATTTTATTGTGAAGATAAAACAGTGTACTTCATGTATTTTAATTTCCTCAGTTGTGCCCTTTCAGCTACAAAAACATCTTTGTACTGCGCTCATCTTTTATTTTTAAAGGAAGTGCTGCTCATCTCATTGTGGTTGTCTTGACAGAGGCGCTTCCCACTCCCAACTCCGTCATTTCTTGCCACTGGTAAAAAGTCTTCACACCAACCTGGAGATTGTCCACGTTTACAACATTCAGACACCGCTGCTCTGTGCTGCTCCACATCTGCAGCCTCGGCCCTCTGCGTAAAGCGCGCACACGGCGGCAGGCCTCCAATTTATCTATTTTGTTTGAATTATTATTGTTTTAAATCGCTCTAAGTTAGTAGAAGTGATTCTGAAAAGATGTTTTCCTGCTGCATTGCCCTTTTCCTCCTCATTGTGCGGTGTTCCGTGGAGTCTAATCCCAGTCCCGTGCACGGAGATGTAGTCGTGGACAGATACTTCATCCCTAAAATCTGTGCCAGAGAGTCCAAAACTGGAGATTATGTTCGCTATCACTATAACGCCACTTTTGTCGACGGGAAAGCTTTTGATTCGAGGTGAGTTCATCTGAAATTCTGAATGCATTCACTTTAGTTTTCTGTCTTTTCTCGCACAGATTGTAATTTTGCTGCAGAGGCCATTAAAACGGATGGGAACTTTAGTGAAACTATAGCAGCAGTGTCACTTCAGAAAAGTGAACAAACTGAGATCTTCAAGTCAAAATAAGTCTTTTGTATCTGCATGCATTTCTTAAAGATGTAGTACTTTTTTCTCCAGTTGACGCACTTCTGACATTTTCTTTATCTTTGTCACAGCCATCAGAGAGGAGACGCCAAGGTGGGCCTGCTCGGGGAGGGCCGGCTCATCGCGGGTATTGATAAAGGTCTGCAGGGCATGTGTGTGAATGAGCGCAGAAAACTCACCGTCCCTCCCCACCTGGCCTATGGAAGCACCGGTGCAGGTAAATGCAAATATCATGCAGTAAACTGATCTGAGCTTTAGTGGGAAGTCGGAGTTGTGCAGCAGATTTAAACAGGGTACAGCACGGAAGATTTTCCACAGTTGTCAGGAATTAATGTTTGATATTTACGGTTGGCCCCAGACCCCGAGGGGCCCTGAAGACTCCAGATTGCCTGTGGCAAATACTTAGTGGTTATTTGTTTAATTACAGCTTCGTTTGATAATATGCGCACACTAAAGCATGTCTTTTGCCTTGTCTTGTGGATATGGGGCATAGTTCCAAACAAAATTAGACCTGGGTCATGGCAATGTTCCAGCATATAAATGCTAAGTAATTTATCCTGATCTGAACATGAACACGTTGCAATAGACTGAGTATTTCACTTAAAACCCTACATGTCAATCTTATGATTGCATGCTGCAGATAAAGTCTGAAGCTCACCCAGCAGGTCAGCAGGATTCATCAGGAATAGATGCCCACAGGCCACTAAACCTCTAAATTTGGTAAATTTGCTGTGGGTCAAATGTAAACTTGTGGAAAAACCAACTGTGACATTTGTGTTGTGTGCTTTTCCCATGATGTGTGATGTGATATTTCTTGAAGGCATTGTTTCTGAAGAGAAACAAGCTAGAATTCTCTGCTAGTTGAGGAAAATGGCAGCACACATTGTAGTACATTACATCTTTAGACGTGTCATACTCTAACCACTTTAAATCCTGCTTCCATTTACTCAAATTTTTGTTGCAGTTTTTTTTTTCCAGTCTGCCCATTGTGTTTCTGGTTCTTCTGCATGGATCACCTTAGCAGTTTGAGTAGACTTAATAAGCCCGTACTTCAGTTGCCCTGACATATCGTAGCAAGCAAGCGACAAACACTGTTCGCTGTTCTCGGAGATTGTTGAACAAAAAAGTGCAAAGAAATCAGGATGTTTGTGGAATGTAACGTTATTTTGGCAAAAGCTTGCAGTATGGGGATAAAACTTGCTGGTCACAGCATAACTTTTGTGACCACAGCCGTTAATGTTGACTTAACTGACTCATCCTCTGGGGACCATAAATGGTTGTACCAAGGCATACACATCCTAAAATACGCTTCTACTGCATGGGTACTGGATCAAAAAAAAAAAAAACATATCAAAAATTGAAACAAACAGATCTGCACACCGGGAAGCTCCTGTTATAAGGATTTATTTTGCAGGTAAGTGAAGTTTCAAGAACACAGACTCTTCCTTGTGAAATATACATCCATTTGCTGATGGGTTATGGGTATTTAAGATGGCAGCTCTGTATATTTCAGAAGTCTGAGGCTGAGTCTGTGTGCTTGAAACGTCACTTACCTGCATAAGAAATCCTTGTAATAGAAGCTTCTTGGTGTGTGGACCTGTTGGTTTCAATTTTTGTCACAAATTTTGTGCCAATCTGACTATGATTTAGCTTTTTATTAGCATTTTAAAAAAAATTATCTACAGTCATACACAGACATCTTTTTAGAGACCAAAAATGTCTTCTAGACCTAAAACACCTGCCATTCTAACCTTCATCTAACCATGTTTACAGGCGATGTGATTCCTCCAGACACCACCTTGGTGTTTGACATCCATCTGTTGGATCTGTGGAACACAGCCGACCTGGTTGTAACCAAAACCATCACCACTCCCAAAGACTGCAAACGCTCTGTGATGCGCACTGACTTTGTGCGCTACCACTTCAACGGCACTCTGCTTGACGGCACCGTCTTCGACTCCAGGTGAATTCTGTCGTGGACGACTGTTGACGTTTGGTGGAAAGGTTTTCTGTCTAAGATGATTTAAAGCAATATTCCACCCCAGAACGATAATCCACTCAATATGTACTGATGTAATAGGATTGTTTTGTGAACAATCTTCACCCATCCTCACATCAGCATAGGGGTGAGTACATAATGAGTGGATTATCGTTCTGGCGTGGAATATCACTTTAATGAAGTTCCAACCTTTGCATGAAACAATGTATAAAGTTTTTGCCATTCTGTCCCTCTCATTCTTGTCCCTCGTTCTTATCTGAAGCTCTGTCTGAATAACAGCTTTTGCGTGTTTGTACTGTGTCATCCAGGTATGTTGTGTGTTTGACTTTACGCTTGTATGAGCCCTACATAGCTACACCAGGAAGCAGACCCACGACTCTTTAGTGGGCGAGGGGTGGCTCATCAAAGGCATGGATGAGGGCCTGCTGGGCATGTGTGTGGGAGAGATCAGAAATATCCTCATCCCACCCTTCAAAGCCTACGGAGAAAAAGGATCAGGTCAGTACAAAGGACAACAGAAATTATGGTTTAAGGACAAGAAATCAACAAGCAAATCTCAAGCAAGTCACATCTTATAAATAAAATATATAAAAACATATATATAAACAGAACACGTAGTCTTTTTCATAGAACTTAAAGCCCCTGTTGTGTTTTTACCACTAGTAGCACTATGGAGCAATATTTGTAGATGTGGGTGGGTCCATGTTTGTTTATGTGAGGATGCATGTAAACGATGCACAGGTCAAAATAATTTTAAAAGCTTTGCACATGATTGATGAGGGAGGACATACATTCATCATGTTTGTTTGGCCTCAAGCATATACACAGTGTGTTTTGATTAGAAACTGGGAATGTAAACAACTTTTGTTTGTTTACAAGAAAACTCCATAGGGCACCTTTAAGGTAGAAATTCAGTAAACTATTTCAGGATTGCATGCCAAAGATATGCAAAATAATCCCATAAATCACTGGTTTGATTGTAAGTATCCTTTCCAGACCATGTTTTACCTGCAGTGAAGTGAATATTTATGCTATATTCTCTTAAATATATTGACTCAAAAGACAAAAGAAAAAAGATTCAACAAGTAATGGACAGTGTAACACACAAAATCAACAAAATTAAACCCCCCTCCATATAAACCCATGTTTTTCTTCATATATGCTGTAATTCTCCTTCCACCTTCTGTCTGCTCACCAGGTACAGAGATTCCCTCCCAGGCGACTCTGGTGTTTGATGTCCTGCTGGTGGACATTCATAATCCAAAGGATAACATCACCATTGAGAACCAGGTGGTGCCTGAGTCGTGCACACGCAAGTCTGTGGTCGGGGATTACATCCGGTACCACTACAATGGTACCTTCCTGAACGGAGTCACCTTTGACACCAGGTGAGCTCAGGTCACATGACATACTACAGTCATTTGGAAGATCAGTTAGTCCTTTTTATTACTAAAGTCTGTTTCATGTTCTCTGTTGTTGTTGGGTTTTTTTGGTTGATAGAAAACTTTAAATTAAACCATGCGATTTTGTAACTTCTGACAGCTACCAGAGGAACAACACGTACAACACCTACATCGGGATGGGGTATGTGATTGCAGGCATGGACCGGGGCCTGCTGGGAGTCTGCATTGGGGAGAGGAGGAGGGTTATCATCCCTCCACACCTGGCGTATGGAGAGCAAGGAGCAGGTAAGTTACTGTAGCTTTTCCTGCAGCTCACAGTTAAGTTGTCTGTCTGAACTGATTTGAATTAGAAATCGAAATTCCTGTGAAACAGCATTTTTCGAGCTTTCATCGGGGGGTAGAACATAAAGCACATGGGTATCTCATACACACCTAAAAATGCAGACAGATGGGGCTGCTGTAATACTCAAGTGAAGTAACCAGAAAGATAAAAGTAATGAGATTTTAAATATACAGTAAATATACAAGAAAAAGAGCATTTTTAGCAGTGATTCTTTTGAATGGAGACAATGATGATAAAATGACAGTTTCTGTAAAGAAAGTCTGATTAGTTTGGTGATTAAATAAAACAACAGTTTATGGTTAAACGCAAAAAACACGGGTAAAAAGGTCCAGGTTGAAAAATAACAAAGTTACCCTTTAGATATTAGTGCTGAAAGGATTAGTTTATCTACAGAAAATTAATCAATTAATCCCTCAATCATTAATTGATCAAATGCCAACATTTGCTGGTTCTACATTCTCAAATGTTAGGCTTTGCAGCTTTATTGTGTTTTATAGAATTATGAATTACATATGTTTGGGCTGTTGGTCAGACAAAACAAACGAAGGAAGGACAGATTTTTCACAATTTATAGACTAAAAGATACATTGAAAAAATAGCTCCAATAAGACTGATTATCAGATTAAATAATAAATTATGACAGGAAAATTGGATAATATGACTATAACAAGGCATGCACGTTCATGGTCTTCATTTGCTGTCATAAATGACAAGAAAAACAACAAATCTTTACATTTAAGGTGCTGAATCCAGCAAAAGTTTAACATTTTTGCTTAAAAAAAACGACAAAAACGCTTCAAATAAAATATGATTCGAATAAAATAGATCAACTAATCAATTAATCGATTAATCATGCAGATCTAGAATATAAACAGAATATTTTCCAACACTTTGAGTTACCGTGGTGATTTAATAATTACTTGTTGTCTGTCCAGGTAACGTCATCCCCCCGTCAGCCGTGCTGGTGTTTGACATTCACGTCATCGACTTCCACAACCCCAACGACAAGGTGGACATCCAGATCACCTACAGACCCGAGGGGTGTAACGAGACCACCGCGGAGAACGATCTCGTCCGCTACCACTACAACTGCACCCTGATGGACGGCACGCCGCTCTTCTCCTCGTGAGTCATCCAGACACCCCGTGTTTTCTTTAGATCAATACAAATACTGATAAATTACCACTTTAATTTATCTAATCAACTTTGTCCTCAGACACGACTATGACAACCTTCAGGATGCAGTGCTGGGGGGGGACAAGGTGATTGACGGGCTGGACGTGGGCCTGCGTGACATGTGCGTCGGGGAGAAGAGAATACTAACAGTGCCACCTCACCTCGGCCACGGAGAGAGAGGAGGTGAGACCACGCTCTTAGCTCTTACTTGGCTGCAACTAAAACATTTAAACCATTTTTTTGTTTGTCAAAGTTAATGTATACTTTAATGTCAGACTTTCATAAGAAGATTTCCTTGTCTAATCGCTATTTACTAGCATGGAGAATGAATAAATCTAATTTTTTAAAAACAGTTTGTTTTTTTATTTTGAATCCTGACAGGCTTCTCAAAGTCCAAGCTACATTTGTGAATTTTGTTGTGACTGATCTTTATTTAGGACTAAAAAAAAAGAAGTCCAAAATCAAAATAATTTAAAACACACAGTCCAGACAATAAATAAAAAGATAGTTCTGCTTTCTGCTGTTCTATTCACTGGCAGATTTTTCAGAAATATAAAGAGATAAATAGTTACTAACAGTGTTTTTCTTGCTTTCTCTCTGTCAGCCACTGGTGTGCCCAGCAGTGCTGTGTTGGTGTTCGACATTGAAATGGTGAGCTTCGAGAAGGGGGTGCCGCCCGGTTACCTGTTTGTGTGGCTCCAGGACAGTCCTGAAGACCTGTTTGCCGCCCTGGACATTAACCAGAACAAAGAGGTGCCCCAGGAGGAGGTACGTTATGCTGACCGTACATTATTTCACATGGCAGATAATTGACCCCTTAAAGTTTTGTTTTTATTTTCAATAAGCAGAGAGCAGATAGAACAGGGTGGCAGCTTTAGAGCACTGACTGAATTTTGTCAAATCTGTACTCACATGGTCATTTAATGTCTTTTAGTTAACTTAGTTATCTCGAGCAGCTTCTCCGGCTCAGCTGGACTGGATCTGCTGTCCTACAAAGAACTCAACATTCATTATTGAAATAATTCAGACACAACCAGTGATATGTGTGCAAGGAATTGACAGTTTCTCTATTTACTGTGCTAACATTTTAAATAAGGGACTTACCAACAGTGGTGGAAGAAATACTAAGACCCTGTAATTAAGTAAAAGTAACTACACCAAAATATAAAAATAATTCATTACAAAGAAGAGTCCTGCATTAATAATCTTATTTATGTAATAATACATTCAGTAGAAAAATGTACCAAAAGCATGAAAAGGTTTTCCTAAACTTAAAGACAAACATGTTTTTTGCATATAAAGTCATGATCTTAAAAGTAACTAATCTAACTAACTAATGTAGTGGAGTACAATATTTCACTCCAAATTGTAGTACAATTAATTAGCGTATAATTTAAATACATAAGTAAACTGTGCTTGAGTAAAACTGGTGGCGTCTCTGATTAAACCCACTAGGATTTTAAAACACTTCACTTTGGCACCATCTGGTGGCCACATCAAGAATGATACTGCTGGTTGTGTCATTATTCCACAGAAACATCAGATTCAAAGCGCAGTATTCGAGATAGAAGTTGACAAATCTTACCTCAAGGCCCATTTAGTGTCTGCTGTGAAACTTTCAATCATATTACTTGATTTGCATCAGCAGATGGCTGAACAGTTGTCATGGAAAATTGCAAGATGTCTTCCGTTTAGATGGTTTCTGTCCCACAACCCCCTACTTCTATCTCTGGAAATGTGGGAGGGGACACAGCCCCCTCCCTAACCTTCACCTCCAACCACTCCAGGTACTGGCCATGGGTAGGATTCGAACAAGGCAGTGCACCGCCTTACGACCACAGACGAACCCACCACGCCACCAAGTCCCCTTCGCACTGGGACCTCTTCTCTGAGCGCTTTTAAGTCTTCAGTTTGGTTGTTGGACTTGAAAATTCACTGAGACTCATAAGGATCGAACCTACAACCTCGGAACTGCCAACTGTCTGCTCTATCATCCTGAGCTACTGGATC
>JAJHUR010112815.1:0-12871 GCA_027495735.1 Lutjanus campechanus | reverse complement strand
TCTCTGGCCACGCATTTCGGGCAGTTTGTCCAAGTAGACTTACCGTCGCGCATGCCGCCGCACATGCACAAATGGGTAGTTGATCCGGTAGTGGCATATGTATAATAAAGGCTAGATGTCTTAAGGCGGAGTCTGTAACGGCATCACCGGGTGGTCATCTTACCCCAGGCAAGCTCTCTGGCGGAGTCTGTGGTATGTGAATGAAGGCGAGTGATCTGCACCAAACGTAAATACTCGTATCTTGCTGAAATCTTGACGGATTTACAAACGGTTCGGTTTCTTACAAACGTTATTAACGTGGCTACAATTCTGGATGTTTGACCGGAAGTGTAACATAATTATCCATAAGTGCAGTGTTAGAACGACACCTCTGACGTTTATAACAAACCAAATTGTTTGAAAATCGGTAGAAAATTGAGCAAGTTATGGTTTTTTAAAAAGTATGCACCACTACAACACAATGTTATGGGTGAGCCAGCTGACTGTGGTAAGACGGCCGCCAGTGCGGACGTGCGATTGCATTGGCCGGCAGCACGGAGGAGACATCTAGCCTTTATTATACATATCTATGTATATATTCCCTTCTTTCTTGAGTCTGTTTGCTCATGCAAAATGAAACGCGATCAATATAGATTAAAAATTAATGATATTTAATCGTGATTAATCGAAATTAATCCACAGTAACCCTGTGATTAATCTGATTAAAAATTTTAATCGTTTGCAGCACTAATAATAACTTTTGTGTTAAAGCAAATTTATTTACGTCTAGAAATGTGTTTTTTCCAAAATGATGACTATGGGGTAAACTGAGCCAGTAGTTCAAATGAACTGATCATAAGGTACTGAGGTTAAGTCAAGTGTTTGAAGAATAAAATGGTATTTTAGTGTATTACACAACTGGTTTGGTTTATCATATATAAAATTGTAGAAAGCTACTTCTGTCTCATGGTCCTTGCTTGGACAACATAAGTAAAACTTGGCTACTCTTACCCACTCTTCCCTGTGTTCTAAGCAGACCAGATGACAGCAGCAGATGATAGAACACTCTTTACAACCAAAGAGACTTTTGACATGACTTGGACTTGCCAAAACATGATTTGTGAGCATCTCCACTTCACAGTAGTCCATCCTCTCTAGGAACATGTCTCTCCAGGTTGGGTTTTTGACATGCTGTATAAGCCTACACTGATTTGTTATGAAGTCTCTAAAACCCTGTTGCAAAACCTATTGGTCTTCAGTCGCTCAGTTATGCCCTCACAAGTCCAAATGATCCAGGCCAGCTTGGCCAGCACTGAGGGAGGGACAGCAGACATGTTCTCCTGGAACCAGCATCACAGTATAGTGGAGAAAGCTGTATTCTTACTTTCAATCCACAGTCTGTGCTCTTTTAAATCTTCATTAATTGATTTTTGAGCCCTAGAGGCCAGAAAGACTCCAAAACAAACAGACAGGAACAGAGCCTTGATAAACTGCCACCTCATGAAAGTGGCAGTGTGTTAGTGCCGACGTATTCATCCAGCAGAAACAGAGCAACGTGGCCATCCATCTGGGGTCATCTTTGAGGCCACCTGTATCGAACTGGCATTTTTAGCATTCTATGTGGAAAACAAGTGTATAATTGGCATTTCTGAGCTCGTGCACTAGTAGAGACTGCCCACAATTCAACAATACCTTCAGCAATACTGTATCAAAATACTGACCAGGGATGTTATGGGAGTTACAACCCATAAAGACTCTGATTTGATATGGAAAAGACCCTTTCAAAACCATGCAACAGCACACAAAACTTTCATGGTGTGTTGTGTTACCTTTACTGAAATCAATCTGAATACTGAATCAAAGTGAACCATTAAAGGGATAGTTGCACCATAAATGAAAATTCAGTCATTATCTACTCACCCTCATGCTGATTGAAGGTCAGGTTTAGTTTTTTAGTCCACAAACTGAAACTCTGGGGGCATGTCCGCTGTGCTGTCCCAGTGCCAAACACCACTTTGACCTGAAAACCACATGAGACATGGACGCTGCATCTAGCAGCTTTATTGGACATGTGTGGTCGAGCCACCAGAGCCAGAGGATGGTGACAGGATGGTATTTTTTATTCTTCTATGTTGAACTGAAGTGAACTGCTGGGCTGATTTGGACTGAGAGAGTCTCTGAACGGTCAGTTACAAACATAACTGACCGTTAGGAAAGGCGAGGGTAAGGGAGGCAGTTTGTGAGTCGTTTGTGTGTCCATTTGTGGGGCTTCTATAGTGTTGGGGGACCATGGCTCTGGCACGTCACCGAGCCATGTTTCAGGTCCTCCCAAATAGGGCTAAACGATTAATTGCATTTGAGATAATATCGTGATATGATAAAACACGATTTTCTAATCGCAACGTGTGCGATTACAATGTGGCCACGTTAAAAAAAATAAATAAAATAAAAAAATAAGTGGTCGCGTGACGAGAGAGAGGAGAGAGAGAACGGACCACTCTGCTGCATCAACTTTTTATGCTGCACCTTAAACTGTTGCTCAATGGTCTCTGGCTGGATGAAACAGTCAGAAACTGACTCAACTGAAACTGAGACTTTAGTCTCGAAGAGGAACAGCACATCAGCAGCGTGGAATTATTTTGGTTTTAAAAAGGAAGATGGTGCGCAGCATCAGGTGTTGTGCAGAACATGCCCTGTTGCTACTTCACAGGGCAACACTACAAACCTCTTCCAGCACTCCAGCACCACGAAGCCATTTACGACAGTTGTATGACTAAAATGCCGAGCACCAGTGCGCCACACATGCTAAACCCAAGACAGGCATCACTGCGTGACATGTTTGAAAGCGTCACTCCGTATGAGCGCAGTTCTAAACGGCAGATTGATTCTTCGGCAGTTTTTGGCATCTTCAGTGAGGCGCTTTTTGCCACAGCCAGCGGCTGACGTTAAATCCATCGGATGCTGCAGTATTTCATCCAGATGTGTTTTGGATAAACTATAAATATAGTGTTCTTGAAACTTAAGGCTTTCACCTGGAATTTTGTCTGATATTCCAAATGTTGCAGCAAACATCAGTCCAGTGGATTTTATCCCTCCAGCGCGGCGCACAATTTACACATTTCCATTGTTTAATCTATTATTTCCACACAAAGTTGGTGTCAGACATCGTGTTGTGTGTCTAATTCAGATGGCAAAGCAAAAAGTTTCTGTATTAAATGCATTAATGATCGGAGGTGCTGGAATTCATGACACTTTGTGCTTGTTAACTAATTAATTAAAGCTCTCGGTGTGCTCGGCCAAAACTTATGAGAGCAACAAAACACACACCAGCCCGCATGAAAATCAAATACCAAGAATAATACAGCAACATGCTATGGCTTTTTTCCCCCTAAAATAATAATAATAAAAGAAAATTGCATATTAAATCGCAATCGCAATATTGAAGAAAAAAATCGCAATTAAATTATTTTCCCAAATCGTTCAGCCCTACTCCCAAAATATCCTGAACACAGAAAAAGTATGTCATCCGTGCAGCACTCTATTTGGAAGCGATGATGTGTTTTTTTTTCTTGCATAGATGGGTCATGAGCATCAAATGAAAGGTAGTATTCATTGCCCTGCTGCATCTGTTGCGCAGCCCAGCCAAACTCAATCTGTCAATAGATTTATGAGCAATACATCATCGTTTATTTGACTTCTGATCCCTTTTGCAGATATGCCACACCAAATCCCCATTAGTCGTTTATCATTGGGCTGGTCCTGGTACAGCTGGCACCCTAGGCAACGTTTCAGAGTGGTCTACTGGGAGTCCAGTCCCTGTGCTCCCCTTAGTGCCATGAATAGTGTACATTATTGGCTAAAATCACACAGATCACTGTGCCAGCCAACAGCCTCAGATTTGATTTCTTCGTTTCTAAATGAATCAAATGATGGATGTTCAGGCAAAGCAGAACTAAAAATACTTTTCATTTTAGCCCTTTGCCCTGAGTGTCACTTACTATCTCCGTGTGCTGTTGTTTTTCCTGGCATCAAGTCACAAGCTCTCAGTGTTACTTTTTGCATTTACATTTGACATTTCAGGCATTTAGCTCCTTATCCGGAGCAGCTTACACCGAGCCTGCAGCAGGGTTAGTGTTGAGCTCAGCAGTTCTTCAACAGGACACATAGCTGCAGGTGGATTGAGCCTGTGCCACAGGTTTACTACTCTGAGACTAATGCGAGTCAGTGTCAATCCTTTAAAAACTTGCAGAATATGACAGCTCCGAGACTACTGGCTAGATTGTCATTACATTTTGTATGGATCCAAAGCAATTGTCAGATTTGATGCTGATGCCACTATCACTGCTCACTAGGGCTGTGTATAGATAAGGTTTTAGCGATTCCAATTCCTTATCAATTCCTTATCAATTCCTGCTTATCGATCCAATTCCTTATCAATTCTCTTATCAATTCTCACTACGGAAAAATAAGTACTATGTGACTACAGATATCGTAAAAAAGGTTTTATTAATATAAAAATAATTTACAAGCTGGGTTGGACAGGGCTGGGCTGGACGTAACTGAGCAAGGCAGAACATGGCTGGGCTCTGAGCAGTGTTTGGCATGTTACTTTTAAAAAGTAATTAGTTATAGTTACTAGTTACTTCTTCCAAAAAGTAACTGAGTTAGTAACTGAAATACTCCACTATAAAAGTAACTAGTTACCAGGGAAAGTAACTATTGCGTTACTCTTTTTTTTTTAGTTTAAAAATGTCAAAGAATTTGGATTTTTTTCGAAGCAGGGTTGATAAGCCAGTTGCATAGAGTAGAATTGCATAGACTGGTACTTACACAGAACTTTTAATATTTTGTAGTGACTCTTTTGTTAATGGTTATAATTCACCAAATACCTTTGGGACATTAATAATAAGCTAAACACTGAATGTTATTATTAGTTAGCAGTTACTGGTCTGCCCCTGGGTGAAGCTTGTGTGGTAGCTATGACAACAGTTACCGAGGAGCCTGATATAGATCAGACAGTTCGTCATGTAGTGTCAGTTGATTGTGAATAAAATAATAAACGGCATGCCGTTGCGTTGTCAGAGAGAGAAGTGTTTTCAGCATGTTTCAGCGTTGAAAGCTTACTCTACCGTAGCCAATCATCATCACTTATGTGGTTGTCCCGTCCGTCCCTCGTCCCTCACCAAAGAAAGAAAAAAAAACAGCTGTGCAGGCCCTGTGGTTGAGAGCCGAGCTGGATGACAAGGGCTTCAATGAATAGCTTTAGTTTATAACGCGCCACATTTAATTGTCGTAACGGTAACGGCGCTGTAACGATGGAAATAATAATTAGTTAGATTACCCGTTACTGAAAAAAATAACGCCGTTACTAACGGCGTTTATTTTAATGCCGTTATTCCCATCACTGGCTCTGAGTACACAATATCAATCAGAATCAATCAGAACACCTTTGACTGTTTAGCGCGAGCCAGCGACATCTCTGCAACTGAGATAATCCGTCTAGCAGCAACAACAAATAGCACATGGAATGACGTCCGTGCATTGCTCGTGGGGTGCGTTCGTTTGCTGTGTTAGCACACCCCGGGAGGAATCGATAAGGGAACCGAAATGGAGTTTTACCAGCGATTCCAAGGAATTGGTTAACTGCGGACCCGGTTCCAAATTAGAACCGGATATCGATGCGCAGCCCTACTGCTCACTAGTGCAGGCTCTGCTCAGGCCTGCATTCTGACTCTGATTTATTTCAAACAGTACTAACTGTGTCAGTGAGCATTTCAAAAGACATCATTTGGTAAAGTATGCTGATGATACGGCCCTGCTTCGACTTGACTGACAAAGAAGTCCCGTAGAAGAGGTGCAGTGTTGCAAAGACCCCAGTTTAAGGGAGCAATATGTAGTCATTGTTACATGTGCAAAAACGAGTCCTGTAGTTTAAATAGTGAGTTGAAGCCGTAGACTATACTTTAAACAGGTTGCAATCCTGTTTAATATACAATCTATTGTTGGAAACGAGTTGTTTCCCCCTGCCCCCTCCTCCCCAGACACGGCAGAGGCAGGCAGGCTGCAGGAGCTCTGCAGGAGCTCTGCAGGATGCACACGCCCTTGTAAATTGACAACACAAGTGAAGATGATTGAAGAGGAGTTAGGTTAGTGTCTGTCTCACTGCAGCCAAACATTTTGCTCAGTTTAACATTTATAAACAAGATTATTAATGATTTTTTATGACTCATAAGCAGACAGTCTTTTGGTGAAAATTCAGCATTAATTTGAACTGTCATTATAATGTGAAACAGACATACAAAACGGTTATTCTGGTCAGAGATGGAAATTTCAAAGGGGGACAACACGGCTGCAGCGTTCATGTCAACCGAGGCGAGTATTTCAACTCAACATGTTTCCTTGATCTCTGATGACACGTCATGGTCATTTTATGATTTATTGCAGTAAATATATTACAGATTTCTCCTTTGACCTTTAACAGCAAATGCGAAAAAGTGATCACCATGTCAGTCTACAGTCATATATGATCAGTTTTACATTGGAAATAAGCTGTAATGGATTTATCAAATGACTAAACAGGTAGTAAAGTGGCTGTTTTTGTACGTGACCAAGTCTTGACCATCGAGTTGTTGCATCATAAACAGACAAATGATGTTGATGAATCTGCCTGCACTCACTCACCCCAATGCTAGGTCCCCATTTCACTTACAATGGCTCTCATTCAAGTTTGATAATGTGAAAAAGAGCACAGAAAGAGAGATAAGGCCACAATAAATTATAATTTCACTGACCTTTTTATTTGTTGCGGTGATGAACATTTTCAGTAATCATGTCCAGCTGTGTGACAATGGCAGACATATTATAAAACCCCTTTTCAGATGTAAAATGTGAAAAATTGTTGGGTTTTTATTTCTGTTAAAATAATGGCTAGCTTGCATTCAAACTTTGCATAATTGTGCCTTTTTGCAGATATGACAGGAACATTGTGGAAAGGCCTGCAAAGCTGGTGCATATAAGTTGGGGAGCAAAATTACCAAGTTAGTGATTTATTTAACTTATTTAGAAACTTATTTAGCAGTTGAATGTTTTGTTTATCTCTGTAGCTTATTGAATGACCATAAGGAACAGGAGGGAAACTTGATTCTCAATGCAGGTTCACCTGCAAATCAAAAATACTTCCTCTGGCCTGTAGTTTATCCATCTATACTGTGCTGGTGTGAGTTGCAGAGATATCGGACATAGAAATGTCTGCCTTCTCTCCAACATAATGGATCTGTGGTGCTCAGAGCGCCAAAAAAAAAAAAACATTTGAAAAACTCAGCGGCAACGTCTCTTTCCAGAAATCATGACCCAGTTGCTCAAAATATTCCACACACCTTGTTGAGAGCAGTTTCATGTAGGAAATATTTTATTTCTGCAGAAGAATCTACTGGAACTACTTTTCTTTCTATTAGGAAGTAGTTCCTACATGAGACTGCTAACAACAAAGTCTGTGATTTTTGGAAAGAGACACTGGTTTTGAATTTGTCAAATGTATTTGTTTTGGTGCTTTGAGTGCCACTTAGTTCCATTAAATTGGAGAGAAGGCAGACAACTCTACAGCTGATATCTAACACCAAAATTATTTGGGGTTTTGTTGGTCATCTCCTGATTTATTTTGTAGTTCTTTCCCTCCCTCTTGTTTCTATTGTCTTGACTTTCTACCTTTGTTCTTTTTCCCTCATATTTTGATGATTGATAATTTTCTCCTGCTCCTGGTTCCCCTCACCTGTGTCTTGTTATCCTCCCCCTCCCTACTGTATTAATGCTCTGCCTTTTACTACTTTTTTGCTAGTTCGTCTTTGTTTTGCATCAAGCTACTTTGTGCCTTCCTCGGTGTTTTGTTTGGATTTATTCTGTTCTGTTCACCTGTGGACTTTTGGACCTTTTCCAGCCTCAGTTTAAGCAAAAGCTCTTTGTTTATTGACTCTTTCTTATCAGAATCAGAATTGTTTTATTTGCCAAATGTACACGTACAAATAAGAGCAAATAAAATGCATAAAAATTGAAAATAGAAGGTACATATATCAGGAATAATAAAGCACAGTATGAGTTAAGAATAAGAAGTACAGAAGAACTTAAGAGAAGTACGTATGCTGCACTCTACTACACATTGTATGGGATGCTGTATCTGCTGGTGCGAATGGTAATGGTAATCACACATGTATCACACAGTCCTGGCAGGGCAGTTGGGTCCAGTGAAGGGGATATGTGCTGTCCATACAGTGCGTGGGTGAGTGTATTAAATTCCATTTTGTTGCATGTGTTTGTATGTGTGTCTGAAGTGGGTGGGGGCGGCTGTGAGTGGTGGGCAGTTTAGGGCTGGGGAGGAAACTATGATGGGCTGTTGAGGAGAGTGATGGCCTTAGGAAAGAAACCGTTCAAGTGTCTGGTGGTCCTGGTGATGGTGGAGATGAACCTGCGACCGGAAGAGAGCCTTTTGAAGAGGCAGTAGGCTATCCTTCTGGCCTGTTCCCTGGCTCTGGCATCATGCAGAACACTCACAGGTGCCTGTTCTGGCCTGTGAGCCGCCTGGCTGTTCTCTCGATGTGTTCCCGTCTGTGTTCGGTGTGGGCGGAGGATGCGGTGTACCACACGGTGATGGAGGAGGTGAGGACGCTCTCAGTGGTGGCTCTGTAGAACTGGGTACAAACCTTTGGGGAGATGTTCATCTCCCAGAGGAAGAACAGCCTCTTCTGTGCTCTCTTGATGACGTTCGATGACTGTTTCTTTCTTAAATCATTTTTAAAACTTATTAGTCCAGCCCTCTCTGCATTACTCCTCATATGTCTGCTATTCCTGGTTGATGGATTGTAACAGTTTATACAGTGTGACTGCAACCAAGCGTAGCTAAGAATTTACAAGAGCTTAGGTTGTGCTTCTATTATAGTTCCTGTTTGCTTAAAAGTAAAGTTTTTGATTGCATATTCATATTGAAAGTAGTTTATTTGAATGATCGCACATTTGTGAACAATCTGACATGAAAAGAATTTCTTACAATCCAGAATTGTCTCACTCACAGTATTTTGGGGTATATTAGACATATTTAATTTTCTCCGTGTATTGTGGAAAGATTTAAGGAGGAACATTTAATGTCTCTCCGTTTATTCTAGCTTGTGCTGCTGCAGCCCTTTATGTTACAGTGCCACGTCTGACTTTGCCGTCATGATTTTTACAGAAAAGTTCATTTGGGGCTCGATCAAACATGAGACTGTAATGAAGTGCATGTCTGAAAGGGCTTGGATTGTGCAGTAGCTGTATGAGAGGGGGACAACTACAGTATCATTGTGATTCACCAGCAGCATTTGTCCTCTATACAGTCTATACTCCATCTGCACGGGGTCCCACTAAGTCATCTCACACTCTGAATGACGCCTGCAGATCTGTTTGATGGCCGCAAAAACGGTTTAGCAAAGCACAGTAAAACTTAATCACCAATACATCATAGATCACAACTAATAGCATTATTTTAATAGCAGCAAAGTACTTAGCAGCGTTGTGCGCACGCACACACAATCGTGTGTGCGCCAGCAATCCACATAATAATGAGTGTTGCGGAGAAGGCATTTGTCTTAGGTAAGACTTGTATTGTCAGTTTTTAATTCACATGGCTCTCATCAGAAAAGCCCTGAAGGTTCTCATCATCATCTCCACCAGAATATATTAATCACTGGCTGTAACCTCAAAACACACACACACACACACACACACACTCCCTCTTTGTGTTATTATTGCCTGGCTCCATCTGACTGTGACTAAGTGAAGAGCTGTCTTCATTTGTTTCAATCTGAACCACTAATGTTCCCAGTGCCGTAAGCTAGCACCATAGGTCACACACATTAGTCTGACTGCCTGTGTGTGTGCCTGTGTGTGTGTGTGTGTGTGTGTGTGTGTGTGTGTGTGTGTGTGTGTGTGTGTGTGTGTGTGTGTGAGAGAGAGAGAGAGAGAGAGAGAGAGAGAGAGAGAGAGAGAGAGAGAGAGAGAGAGAGAGATGGAGACGTGATGTTTAAAGCAGAGCCCGAGCTTTGCTGTTTTACGGTGTCCTGTTGCGGTACACATCAGCGTTTTGTTGGAGTGGTCTGTGTGCTGTTGAAATGAAGCCACAGTTCATCATGTCAGAAGTGGCTTTTATACCGACTTGAAAAGTAGTAAAGTATGATGAGTTACTGATGAAAGAAATATAAAATACAGCTATGAATATGGTATTTAACTTTTGTTATCAGCTGTAGAAACAGCTGTTGACACACAGTGGCAGTGTTGGTCAGTAAGTTGCAGACATAAAGGGGCATGTCAGCGATTACTGCACATAAAAATCTGTTTGTTTGTTAGTCATGGGGATATTACTATATGTTACTATATTTCACTATAGCACCCAGGAGCACCTATCATTTGGAAATCATTCCCAGTAATAATAATTTACATTTCTTCTTTACATAAACTTGAATCTTTGAGTTTTAGAAACTAACACAAAAAGCGTTTAACAAATAGGTCACAGTGAGCTGTGAAGCTGATTTGTCATTATTTGGGTGCCTGAAAATGAAATGGTTTCCATTGAAAATGTTGAATTATGGTCCATTATTCACTTTAACTTGACTTTTGGGTTTGTTTGTTTGTTTTTAACTCAAGAGATTCAAGGTGGTAAAACTTTTCCAAAACTTGAAAGTATGATTTGGGCTCAATACCCAAAAAACTCTATTGTAGTCATTTTGAAATATTGAGTTTTCTCTCTTCTTTTTTAATTTTTGCAGTGAAGCTGTGTTTTAAAGTGAAGAGTCTCACTTGTATTTTTAGGTATAAAGTCTGACAAAATAACTTAAGAGACATCAATTGTGTAATCTTAATATTGGCATGAGGGCTATACATTACAACTGAGTCTTGGTTACAGAAATCAGTTTGTTTAATTTAGTGATCAAAAGTTATTAAAAGATTTAGCTATCGTTAAAGGGCATGGCTGGGGCATGGCGTTGAATTTTGATGTCTCGCCATGAACTACGATTTGCTGTAACTTTAGTATAAATGATACAATCTATACCAAACTTCATGTTTGATAAGAGTCCCGCCCCGAACACATTTACATGACAATACTCAGTCATCACAGCGCCGCCTACTGGCAATAGAAAATGACTTTCTTTGAATGGCATGGACATGCCCTTCAATCAGCAGCCTAAATAATTTCACCATGTTTTATATTGAGGCAATCCAAAAGCAACCGAAAGAAATCAAATTACATTACTTTAATATTGTGACACTTGTATTAGGTTACTGACAACATTTTTAAACAGGTAATTAGTAACTTGGAACACATTTTGAAAGTAACCCTCCCAAAATCTATAGATACAACTGCAGAGAGAAAACAGTTTCTACATGAAACTGGAGAAAGTGACACTGCTGTTAAACTTTTTTAACTTTTTTACCACAAGTTGAGTGCCATTGAGTGCCATTATATTAGAGAGAAGACAGGCATTTTCAAAAACTCTGTTTTGGGAAAAATTGGATATGGGGTTGAATGTCCCTTTAAACATTTTAACACCAGTAATTTTACCATTTGTACATTTCTGTACACGGTTGGAGATGCAGAGAATATTTTGCTGCTCTGTATGAGTGGTGTCTTTAAAATAGTGCTAAATGTTTGATGATCACAGCCACACATGCTGACAGCCACATGTATTAACAGCCATGCTAACAGCCATGCTAACAGCCATACATGCTGACAACCATGCTAACAGCTACACTTGCTAACAGACATACATTCTAACTGCCACACATGCTACCAGCCATTCACACGCACCTGCACATGTTTATTTCACCTGCAGTCAACCACACTTAAAGAATTCACATGACACAGTTTGTTTGATGTGTATCTCACACTGTTTAAACAGAGTGAACACATTCTCACTCTGTGGGGTTAAACAAGCTCTTTTCTGTCATATTAATCATGTGTTTCTTTGTCTTTGACTTACTGTGGTTGTTGGGGGCGGTTCACTTCCTGGTTGAGCAAAATGTGTGTTTGAGGGGTGGAGACTCTTAAATCAGAAAGCCAGCTCCTCAGACCAAACCATGTGCTGCCAAGTCAGAGGGGGGGTCAGGCTTTAGTTAGTGTTTGCCTTGTATTAGTTGTAGTTGGCGTCCATCTTGTTTTCCCCTTGTGTGTTATTTTATTTGACCTGGTCACTATATATGTTCACTGCTGCCTCCACAACAGTTTTTCCTTCCTACCACAGAGACAGCTGCTCCATGAAAGAGGCTTTTTATGGACTCACAGGTACGTTCAAGAATTAATTAACTGTTTGTATGAAATGTTTCTGAGTGTTATTAGAGGAGACAAATGGAGGATAACCTCTTTTACTTTAGTAGTTTTCCCAAATGTTATTGTGGCTCTGGCCTGAACTCTCGTGTGTATTTAAAGCTTGTTCCAGTCTGCACAAGACAGACTTCATCATATTATGATGTCTAGTGGCATTTAGTTTTTTTGAAATGTTGTTTTAAGTGTCTCATCTTTATTCTGGGCAGTGTCACCAAATGTCCTCCTTTCTGCTTGTACTGATTTCTCTCTTTTCTCAGAGCCCAGAGCTGATGTTAGCTGTCAGCCTGCTACACAGTGTGGCTAACGCTAGTAGCGCTAGTGGCGGCAGCAGCAGCTGCTGTTCTACTTGAAGGTTTGTGTCCATGTCTGTGCTTAATGTGGGCACATGTTTCTCCAGTCCAGTGAACATATATCAGCTTATTCTGTCAGTCTACATTCAACATTGTTTCCATTTTCTAGATTAAATCACTGCCAAGCCACGCTGGTTTTACGAGTTGTCATCTGTCCGACTTTGCTGGTATAAACATCTGGGGTTGCCTAGGTGTTCTG
>JAJHUR010112814.1:1808-15337 GCA_027495735.1 Lutjanus campechanus | reverse complement strand
TGAACATTTTGAATAAAGTTTATTTGTGGGTCTCGATTGTGGCATAAAATAAAAAGTCTCTGTTTTCTACAGAGCAGAGACAAGCCCTCGACCACTGCAAAGGGATTCTCGTCTTACCCAGCAAACAGCATCAGTGGAGGCACTGCGGACTGTTTGTACTGTCATTGATTCCACCCTGAGTCGAGATAACTGACAGGAGGTTTAAGAGCTGCAGCCTGTCTTCTGCACTTCTGCTTCCCTCCCTGTTTCAAAACATCGTTTAGATACTTTTAACTGTTAATGTTAGGGTCATTTCTCCAAACTAGGGTTGCAAATTTTATGCGTTTTCCTTAACCAATAGCTGAAAATGTTAACAACTGATTAATCATTAATGATTTATAAGATATAAAACATGTTTCCTCATTTTCACCTTTTTTTCTCTCATTTTAGGTCGAAGTTTAGCCATGCCAGATGAAGATGTCAAATGACATGCAGTTACTGTCATTCTTTCATTGGCGCATTTGCAATCAGATCACATTATTGGCTACTAAAATGCAAATGAAAGGTTTGGACATCAATTCAAACTGTACTCAGCACTCAACTATGATATTAAAATTAAGATTACATCTTGTAACGCATACTTAAGTATGATTAAAAGTACAGACTTGAAAATCTACTAATAAAAGTAAAAGAACCCCCAAAAAACTACTTGATTACAGTAATTTGAGTATTTGTAATTAGTTACTTCCACCCCTGGTGATGGCAGGTCATGTGACCAGGTGGTGTCCGGCTTGATAATGTGGCTCGATTGTGTCGGCTGACGTTAAATGACTGTGTGGCTGCACAGGCATCAAACATCACTGAGTGTAAAACTATATCCTCTCTCACTGGTTGGCTGCTCTGCTAGTTTAGTCTGGTGCTAGTACCAGTAACTTTTTCATGAATAGTCTGTGTTTTAACTTGTATTTTAATATAATTTTATAGTTGTTAAAATGACTCCCCCGTCACTTTTACTGTGGCCACCAATGGCTACTACTTTCAGACTACTTTTCCTTGAGGGCCTGCAATTACATGCTATGAGGTTGTGTAATTAATACAAAAATTACAACGCTGCGGTGAAATGTTTCTTTAAACTTTCTTAGAGTGACTTTGCATATCCCAAGGGGAACAGAATGTCATTCGGCTATATGAAATTCTCAGCGTTTGTCCTTTTATTAACCTGGTCTAAGGATCGTTTCACTTTGAACCTCGGAGCTGCGGGTGCTGATGAGCCAAAGCTCCCCCGGTGAGAGTGTAATTACAATGTTCTCAGATTTCTAACCTCTTGTGTGTGAGTTATGGGCTGGAATTTAAATAATCTATCATTTAGCTACCTGGAGAGGGCTGTGGTTTGTGCTCATTTGATATCACAGAGTCCCTTCATGTCAGCGTGGAAGAGGAGACGAGCACAGATTGTAAGAGGCCTAGTTATCCTCAAACTCATTGCTCTACTTCTTCAGAAGATAATATTGCCGGCATTTGCCGGGATTTATCTTATTTGCATTTCAGGCCAAACTACGTATTCTGCAATAATGGAAACATACAGATATAGAACATACATTCTCCGATGAGGGGTTAGATTCACAGCAGATCAAAAGAGACGTGCTTCTCATGCGAGCTATTCTTTCCTCTGAAGATAAGTCAATATAGTCTCCCACAAGCCTTTGCAGACTTTTTTTTTTTTTTTAGAGCTCTGTGCTTCTTTCAAAGACAGATTCAGAGACGGTGATCACATGTCCATCAAGCAAAGACTAAACAGAGAGACAACTTGAAAGCTTAACGTTGTCGTGGCTCCTTTTTCCTTTTTCAAAGAGATGTGATGCAGTCGTCTCTCAGCACTTCGGCTGCACTAAATGTAAAACACGTGTTTTGCAACGAGAGCCTGCATTTATGTAAAGCTGTGTTATGTTTGCCAGGTAAATGTGCTACTGTATGTCATTTTTATCATGTTATAATTGTGTTTTCAAGGTGTCCATCCAATATCTCACAACACTTTGATGGAATTTCTTCAAACTTGGCACAAACATCCACTTGGACTCAAGTGGATTCTGACTAGACTTCGGTGGTCAAAGGTCACGGTCACTGTGACCTCACATCAGCTATCATGAGCGCAGTATCTCAGGAGCAACGGGAAGGAATTTCATTACATGAGGCACAAATATCCACTTGGACACAAGGATTAACTAATTAGACTTTAGTCTTCAAAGTTCAGTTAGTCAGTGTGACCTGAAGTGCATTCATCCCGCTCTCATGAACGAGATATCTCAAAAACATTTTGTCTTCAAACTCGGCACAAACGTCCACTTTGACTCAAGAAATTGGTGATTAGATTTTAAAAACTGTTTTTGTCCATAATTCAAAAAAATCATAACATCTAAATATGACAAAAATGTCACATACATGTCTAATAGAATAAAATGACGAGGTGATGACATATTATATCCAAAAAGGTCAAAGGTCAGGTCAACTGTGACATCATAACATTCTGCAAAAGCACTTGAAGCTCTCTATCAGTACTCCACACTCTGTAAAAAATAGTCTCTAAGGGAAGAAGCAATGTTTCTCACTGTAAATTATTTACTGGAATCATACAAAATCCACTTTCTACCTTTAATTAAATTAATTAAACAACATGTATCATACAGACAGTGATATAAACTGGAACCTGACTGGTTGGCAGTGGCACACAACCACTAGGCGGAAATGATTTTGGATGCATTTTGTAATTCTGAAAATAACAACGGAACAAGTAGCAGTGCAAACATGCCCTTGGTCTGTGACTTGCAGCTCAGCGGCTGTTCGCTCCTGCAATCGGCACAGACAGGGAGTTTATAACAAACACTGGCAGAGAATGATAAGGTTTGTCTCACTGTAAAACTGTTAATGCTGCAGTTTTACTGGAGTGGCACACGGCAGGAAGGCAGCACTAAACACGTCTAAAGCTTTACGATGAGTTTTTTTGGGGGGAAAAGAGAACATTTGGGCCGAAGAAAGTGTTGTAAGAGAGATAAAGAAGAAGACGTAAAAGGAGCTGTGACTTGTTCACATATCTCCTCTTCCTCGTGTACCACTTTCCCTCCCTTGTTCACTCTTTTCCATTTTTTTATACATCCATCCAGCATGGGTGCTTTTTATTTGCTGATTTCTGTGCTTACTGGCTGTAACAGAAAGTTTGTTTTAACCTCTTCAACTCTGTAAGGATGTGGCCAACATTACTCCCTTCAGAGGCTGTAGCAGACTCACTTCCATTGGCACCAACCATGTCTGGCTTGTCAGTAATACTCCAAATCTAGGCTAAATTTTAGTGAAGGAAAAATTGGCATGGCCATTTTGGGGTCCCTTGACCTCTAACTTAAAGATATCTGTAGAAAATGGGTTCTATGGGCACCCCTCACTGTACAGAATGACCTATTGTGACCTTAAGGATAATCACAGCCTCATGAAACTTCACAACCATAAGTTAGAGACCTGTGACATTCAGAGGAGGGTTAGCGCTCATATGTATACTGATAAAAAGGGAGGCTCTGATCACTTCAAAGAAAAGATGTGTTCACCAACTAATCGCAGAAGAATATTCTTACAGAAATCTCCAGATGTCAAAAGTTTCTGATACCAAATCACAGCATGAATTTTTCTCTGGTGTAACTCAAAGTCTTGGTGTCTAAATGTGGTATTTTGGGGGGGATTTTTGACCAGTTTTATCAATTCTCAAGTGGGCAAAAATGGTTAAATTGTGCAGTAACTCTGTGTATTGCACTACACAATGTAATTACACAATGTTTATTACACGTTTACGACAAGAAAAACTTGATAAACAGTGCTGAGCTGCATCCAGAATGAATCTCAAGGTTTCCACCTTTCAGATGATGTGTACCGCTTATAAGTGGCGCATACTGCTGACCTGCTATCTCCCCTTAAAGATCAGCTGCCCCCCACCTTTTAAAAATGTCAAAAAAAAAGGATCTCTGGTAGGGAGGGAAGGAGCTTGTTTGAAATGACACATGTTGTGACCACTGGGGGCAGCAAACATTGAGCAGCTGCTCTGTCAGGAATGAGAAGAAAAAGAGAAAGACATGCTTCTGTGTACAGCACAGTCACACAGGCTGAAAAACAGACGGTGATACTGAACTAATGATTAAATTTTGTCCTTTGCATCACATCTGTGGCTGTATCATTTCCTGTGAATCCCTGGTGTGTGCGTATGCTATATGAACCCCATGAGGAAGGTCTGCATAAAAATGCAATTAAAGAATGCAAATACATTGAACGAATATGCTGCAAAAACGTCCTCCATGAACAGCATGAAAAATGGAGTTTTGACATGACTTAAAACTTTCAAAAAGGTCCATAAGCCTACTACAGTCACCTTATATTTTCTTACTGCCATTTAAAACAATAAAAAAACAATATATGATGGTAATCAGAATTAAAATACAGGTGAAGTGCCTCCCTGCCAGCAGCCACAGTGCTAAAGCCACAGTATGTCGTTATTCATTCTGAAACAAGTGAGCCACATGAAGCCAGTAACCACTGTAGGACCCAGGAGATTTTGCAAAAAGCTTCTGAAATGTTTTCTGAAACCGCAAATGCTTGAATTTGCGACTTTTGGAAAAGCTGAAGTAGGATGGAAATGTTTCTTTTCTAGTTTTTTGACCTGGAATGTATTTGTGTTTCAAAGGAAATATTCCTACAGTGCTAACCCTGAATTATATTTGGCACAGAAGTTTGTCTGATTCTCGCAACATCTGTAGCGGGTAAGGTTTAAATTTAGCCTCTCAAATCACGGTCGGAGTGTCACAGACTACAAAAATCTCAGATGCAGATGCAATTTGTAGGGAAGTTTCAATGACAAATGACGCTCTTTCTTTCTCTGAGGTTTTGTCACTGGGGATTTATTCACACTCCATCCATACATCCATCCATACGTCCATCCATCCCTCCATCCATCCATCCATCCATGAGTCTTCTTCATTATCTGTTGAATGCTTGCTTCATTTGCCTGCTCAGCCCGGCCTTGTTTGAGGGGATTTGAGGGGCGAGATTGCTAATCCCAACTTTGAACATGAATCAGCGTCCAGGGGGAAGGCCTCCTGGATTCTCAGCCTCTTTCTTATGATAATGGTCCAATCAGTATGGCCGGAATGATGAAAATGCCAGCCAGCTTATCTCAGTGGGACAGCTTGGCGGCGGGGAGGGAGGCCTGTCAGAAAGACAACAAGAACCTGTTTTGAAATAAGGAGGGTGCAGCTCGTATTTCTGCTAGCGAGTTACAGCGATATCTGTGTGCTGGTTTGTACTGTATGTGTACGTTTGTGGATGTGTGCATATACTGCAGGCTGAGGTAAACTGGATAAAAACCGTGCTTCTGGATGGTTTGTGTATGTTGGTATTTGCATTTGCGTGAATCCACTCCGGGGGTACAGGAGCACAGGACGCGTGCATATTTATGGATTTGTGGTGTTTATGCTTGAATATGTCCTCTGCTGAGGCTGATGCGACTTGCTGCGTGGGACAGGTGCGTTTCTGCCTCGCAAAACACCGGGCATCGGGCTCACATTTCTGAAATGGATAACTGCTGACCAGGAGATAACCTTTTCCATTCGAGGACTGTGCAATCTCAAGCAAATGCACACATCAGCTTGATAAACATGCATTTATTCAGCACTGACGACATCTGTTTTCACCATTTGAATTATGCTATTGAACCTTCAGTGTCATATATTATATGGGAGATTATTTTGTGAACTGAAAACCTCTGTGTGCATCAACTTTTTTCTTTTTGAAAGCATTGCCTCTTCCTGTGCTGACTATAAATAAATTAAGGCTGCAGCTAACGATTCTTTTCATTATTAATTAATCTGTGCAACATTTTTGGTTGTTTGGTCTAGAAAATGTCATAAAATGGTGTAAAATGTTGATCAGTGTTTCCAAAAGCCCAAAATCATGTCCTCAAATGCCTCTACTGTCATAGAGCACAGGTTCTCAATCTGTGGGTTGGGGCACCCATGATGGTCCCAAGATAATTTCCGGGGGTCACCGGAACGTTGTGAAGAAAAATAAAATAACAAAGATAGCAAACTTAACAAACTGCTCAGTCCAGCAATGCAGCATGATGGGAAACGAGGGTTGAATTTTAGACTCTGAGATGTTTTTTTACAATACATCTCCTGTAACTGCAATATAAATTGCATTAGGGTAGATTTTGTGAAGTAGTTTTGTGAGAGTCAAAGTGTGTGTGCACATGAGTTTTGATCAGACACAAACACAAAAAAAACCCTCCTTTTCCATTTGGCACTTTTGCATTATATCATTGTGCTTAACCAAGAAGCTATAGTCAGTTTTGCTACAGTAGCTATCATATGGAGTGATGGGTTCTCAGGAAAAGTGACCCAGCTCAAGACTTGGGCTCACTGGAGATTGGACGGGAAATGGAGACTATGTCTCAAGGTGTGCTACCTGATAGTCCATTAGCAGCACCATCAACTGAGAAATGCAAGGCGCTGGCGATACCAGCACAGCCCCGAGCTCCCACTAAGCCTCAGAAATATCACCCTGACTTTCTGCAACATGGATTTTTGTGGAGGTCGTACACACCAACCAACAATATTCCAGGGTGTTGCGACTCAAAACGTAAGAACCACTGTCATAAAGGACTAAAAAAGGCAAAAAAAAGTCACATTTGAGATTAATTACGATTCATTTAAAAGGATGAGTATGTAACAACTGCACATCCGAAAATGATTACTGCAGTCCAAATAGTGAGTCGGAGCCCAGACTCGAGGAAGCTCACATAAGCTGCAGGAACACTGCAGGAGTGCAAGACAAGCACAACATTGTAATTTGACAATAACAATATCACAGTAAATACATTGCAGATTTCTCTTTAATCGTTGACAACTAATCAGTTAAATGACTGATGGTTGCAGCTTTAAAATCAATGACGTGATATGAGTGAACTTTGAGTGTGTGTCATTGCTCATGCCAGTCTTATGGCTCTGACAACAGGTGCCTTTAAGTCATCGTCAGCGGGCAGCGCGAGGGTTCAGTCACATCGCAGATATGTCCGTCTATGGGAGGTATTATGGGCATTTGGCATGAAGGAAATGTGTTAACTATCAGTCAGGTGGAAGTTGTTGCCAGCTGGGGAGGAGCGGTGGATGGGACTGGATGGGAATTGGCTGTGTGTCCATCACAGTACATGAGAGCTAGAGTTACAGCGGAGGCATTATGCCAGATTATGGGGCTAAGCAGGGGGCACTGTCTGTCTCTCTGCTGGTACTTGGAGAGGACTCGGGCTGGACTGGACACACAGCTGTTCCTGGCTGCTCTGCACCAGACACTCAGGCGTCCAATAAAACTGCTTGCGATGGATGTGTGTTTTTGTGTCTGTGTTAATATTTGTCTTGCCGGAGAGCCTGTTTGGGTTGCCCGCGCACTCTCATGTCCAATTACAAAGATCCGCGCGTAAGCAAGCAAATATGTGCGTACGGATGGGGATGGCCCTCTCATCGCCCACTTTCCCGCTGTGTGATGAGGGATAGCCTCCTATGATGTGGTGACTAGAGCCGGTAACTTATCCAAAGTCTCCCCAGGGCTGCAGCTCTGTAATGAGAGGCCATTATCACTGAAGAGTACACTGCTCCGGAGATAAGAGAGGCCCAGCCTGCAGGCCAGCAGCACTGTTCACTGTCACTACCCAGGAATAGCCGTATGACGCTTGTATCTCCAAATTAAATTCCCTTCCTCTTTCCTCTCTTACTCTAGCTACCCATTACCTCAAATGTTCCTGGCCAGTCTTTATTTCTCTCCTCTTCCTGTTTATCTCTTTTCCTGCCCGAACTGCTCCTTCTTTCTCTCTAATGCCTCGGGATTGGCGGGACCCAGGTGGGATTGTGCTTGTCAGTGGTGCCGGTGGGAGTGGATAACAAGCGGGCAGAGGAGCACGGTGATTATGAGCCCACCCGCCTTCAAAAAAAAAAAAAAGAGCAACTCACTCCATCAGAGGATAGGAATGGCATGTGCAGTGTGCCAGCGGAGCTCCGTCCCATGAGCTCATTTTCTAAAAGTGTGAGTGTGGAGTAGAGGTGGACACCATATCCGTAGAAGAGCGCATGTGTTGTGTTTGTGACCTTTGGGCTTGCTCCGGTTACATTATGTGTGAAATTTTACTGTGACATCATGTACATAATCATTAGCACAAGGTTGCAATTGAATACGGATATGAAATGGAAATGCAGATTGTCAGTCTAGTTCCTGGTAACTCTTCAAAGCAGGGATACTCAACTTGCGGCCCGGGGGCCAAATCTGACCCCGATAGGGTGCTGAGTTGCCATCCATCCATTTTCGAATTCACACGGAAAATAATTTGATTAACAGTGTATTTCCTATTCCCTGCAACTTCCCCCTGTGGTGACACTTGATTTCTGTGTAGAGCTGATCTGTGTGGGCCTGCCACGGGCAGATTTGCTGCCTTGCAAAAATGAGTGAGGACAGCAAGTCCAACAGTGAGAACAGGCAATCCAATGAAAAATGGATATATGAATTTGCCTTTAGCATGGTAGCATCACAAGAAAATTTTATTTAGCATTTTATCTACTAATAAAGGTTTGTTTACTAGCTGAAAATGCGTATTTAGGATGTGTTCATATTTAGTGAAGTGTCTGAATGGTGTAAATTCTTCACAATAAAAATCCTTTGTTATTATGCTTTTATTATGAGAAAACAAAAACGGGAAATATTGGACTTTCGTCAGCACAAACTTAACACGACTACGATCCAGCTAAAAGTGAACATGAAACAGAAAAATGAAGCAGATACCGGAAAGTACAAACAGCGACAAAGGACAAAAATTACACTTCAAACCACAGACATTCAGTTTTTAGTTCAGTTTTTAGCGGGTTTAGCTGCGTTTAATAAGAACCTTCATATATGTGCCATTATTTTTGGTATAAATGTCCAAGTATAAGCATGGTGAAGTCAAATCCTCAATCAGGAAAGTGTACAAAAACTCAAACAACATTATTCCAAATTTGAATAAAAATAATTTTCTTCTTTTATTTTAGATGATTACTATTATGTACCCAAGACCCTAAATTGCATGGTGAAAAGGCTAATGTGGATTTGGCTTTCTTGTGGATTTAAAGTACTGAGCTTGAATCAGAGAAATTTCATGAAACCCACTAATTCTGGTTTTCAAATCACAAAATGCTAAATGAAATGAATGACACTAAGAGCACTAATAGTCCTCTTTCCTTATATCGTCTCTCTTAGTTTGCTTTTAAGTTTTCCTTTTCAGCTTCTTCTCTGAAATTTCCTCTGAAATTTAAATCCCTCTCCGTTCCTAGGCTGATGAGGAAGAGGATCCGCTGCTGTCGACTTTCATTCGCCCTGTTGGACGCCATTTGCATAGGCTGACTTCCACACTACCAACCAATACCAGCAGCTCTGCAGACACTGATTCAATAGAGAAACTTTGGATAAGTGGATATGAAGGAGGGGAAGCTGTTTGTTAGTGTGTGTGTGTGTGTGTGTGTGTGTGTGTGAGGAGCTGAAGTCCTTTCCCTTCTGTGCGTCCTTATCAGCTCTGCTCACAAAGCCGGGCCTCATCACTCTGAACTGGAGGGAGGACACATGCAGTTATAGGAACATGTGTGGCAGAACAGGGGGGAAATGTGGACACACGTATGTGGAAAATATAAACCAGCACCCAGATTCACAGTCTGTGACTGAAGTTGGCCACTTAAGTTCAAAAGTTAAGTCAAAAGAGGAAGGGAAAGGAATTTGTTTTCAGACTTTTATTGAAATGAGCAGTCAGTCCACATGTGAGCCTGCCATGTTTACTCCCGTGCTGAGTTTTCTGGGAATGAGGTTTTTAATACTTACAGCTCATCCCTTTATAACAAGCTATGTGGATGCTGTTTATAACAATACGAACACCACAGTGCTCTACATTTCTACTAGTTTAATTCTAAGAGAAAATTCAAAATAAAGATCTAACAGAAAAATATAGAAATTGATGTATCAATGTATTAATGTTATCAGAATTTATCATTCATCTGAGAAAATTAAAAAAAACCTCTTCATGTCTCTACTATATTCTTAACTTGGTTCATATTCTTTGCATAATTCTCATTCTGTTTAAGAATCTTAATCAGTTATATATTTATTTTTAATAGTATCGATTTATGTATTTTATTCTATGTAAATTAATGCTATTAATTTTCATTTATGTAATGTAGGAAGGGAGACTAGCTGATTACACCGGCATCCTTTATCATTTCTAAAGTAGACTGTCTAATGAATTTCATCTGCTTGTGTGCAAGTGTGATAACTTGTAAAATGCAGAATCACAAGCAAGTGAAAAGTAAAATCTAAAGAAATTAGAAGAAATCAAGGATGGGCAGCTTGTTAATATACTGCTGACACTTAGGCAAACCCAGAGGAAGAGCAGAACATGAACATTTTGACAAAAAGAACATTTAATATCATTGAGGAAGTTAACAACTGGAGAAAGAAAACTACTAAGATATATGAGATATTTGTGTTTTTTACATTTGAATATGGTACATCGTCCATTAACCTAAATTTAAGTCAGTATAGTAGTTGCAACAAAATATGGTATGGGACTTTATGTATTAGGCAAAAACACTGGGGAAAGCACCTCCAAACACACCTCTATTAAAGAGAAACTTAAACTGAGTGTATCTTTGGCATTTCTGAAGACTGATGTGTGAGATTTCAGTATTTACACAAAACTCAAATCTGGATATGACCCAAAATGAGCAGAAGACGGAGGACAATAACCCTCAAGTACATTAAGGGTGAGCTCCACTGCGATTCTGCTCCATGATGGTTAACATCTGGCTAATGAATCCTGGTGCTCAGGGTCCATATGACGATACAGTCTGTTGGCTCTCATCCGGCCTGAGCGAGAGGTGAACGTGAACTGCTGTCTCACTGCTTCCTGATTAGACTGTACATAAATTAATAGCAGCGGCTCACTCATCACCAGAGCTGCCTCGATGAAACAGAAAAGACAGGTGTCCCTCTGGCAGGACTTTCCATATTGTGTGTGTGTGATACTGAGAGAAAGGGGTGTACAGTGTTAATCTGTCACACTCTGCCATGCCTGTCTACGTTCAACCAAATGTTCATCAATCACATGTGTCCGGTGAGCACACAGACGTCCAGACACACACACACACACACACATTTTCACCTTACAGTGCCAGTGCGTCTGCCCAAAAGTGACCCGGGCCACCCGTCGTCATCGTCCCCTCCTCTGGCCTATGTGGCACCTGCCACACACCAGACCGGCTACAGTGACTGAAACCAAATGGTCTCGCAGCGCCGGTACATCTGCAGTCATCCAAAACACTGACCCCAAAGGCCGTCCAACTGTGGGACAGCTGGAGCCCTGAGCTCAAGAGTTTAGCAAAACTAGGTTTAAAATGAGTAAAATCAGATTTAAAATTAAGCAGAGCTCTGCTCCACAATTAAAAACTAATCTCACTTAAGTTTCATGATGTATGCAAAAATTAAATAGAGTTTAATCAATATGGAGATGTTTGCCTAAGTAAATAAATAAAAATCAGAGCAGTCAGGACCTAGAGGGCAGGACAAGAGGAGGGAAAACTGTTCAATTTCAGGTGTGCTGTGTCCCTTAACAAAGCATTGCATTGTTTGCTAGCTAGCTAAAAAAGTTAAAGTTATATAAATAAAGTTATAAAGTTATAACACTGCATTGTACACTTGCTGGCTAATAAGTTTTAAAAAGCTAAATTGTTTGCTAGCAAGCTAAAAAGTAAAACAACAACGTCATATTGTTTGCTGGCTTGCTAAAAGAGTTAGTTAGCCATGGCCACCCATCATCATCATCATCCTCTCCCTCTGGCATATGTGGCACCTATTACATAACTGTTGGCTAGCTAGCTAAAAAGTTGTTTGTTTGTTTTTTCAATTATATTGTTTGCTAGCTAGCTAAAAAGTAAAAAGGTTATTTTTTAACTAGCTAAAAAAAAGTCAAAATGTTGCACTGTTTGCTAGCTAGCTAAAAATTTAACAAACATTTTTGATAATTAGCAAAAACTTAAAATGTTTCATTGTTTACTACATAGCTAAAAAGTTTTTTTTTCCTTAAAGTGTTATTGTTTGCTAACTAGCTAAAAAGTTTCAAAATGAAAACCTCATATTGTCTGCTAGTTAGCTAAAAAGTTAGCCATGGCCACCCGTCATCATCGTCTCCTCCTCTGGCATATGTGGCACCTGCCACACACCAGACCAGCTACAGTGACTGAAACCAAATGGCCTTGCAGCACCGGTACATCCGCAGTCATCCAAAACACTGACCCCAACGGCCGTCCAACTGTGGGACACCTGGAGCCCTGAGCTCACGAGTCAGGAGAGGACACATTAAAACCTCCAAACTCCACCCAAAACACGCAATAGTGGCATTGTGGCGGTCAGAGTTTTGGGAATACAAGAGCTCATCAATCATCGATTAGCTCACATTTTTATTAGTCGGGTCAAACAGAAACATTTGAACACTTTGCTCCGTTGCACTTCCAAGCTTCCTTTTCTTCCGCTCCCATTAACGATCGATTCTCCGTGGTGCCGCCCAGTTTCACCACGCTGCAGATGCACAGCTTGCAGAAAGAAAAAACACACTTCCTTAGCTTTGAGAGCTGCAAGCAGGTGTGAAAACAAGCCCATGGCGAGGAGGAGGGACGGAGAAAGGAGGAGGAGGAGGAGGAGGAGGAGGAGGAGGAGGAGGAGGAAAGGAGGCGGAAAGAAGGAGGAAGAGGTGAGGTATGCTATGCTCCAGTTAAGGTTGTGGGGTTTTAGTCTGTGGCTCCTTCATGTGGCACAAGCCCATTAATCATTCCTGTTCACTGACAGGTCCTCTGCAACACACACACTTACACCCACACACGCATGAGCACCCACACGTCCGTGCCTCCGCCCCCGCTGCCACATACACAGAGGAGCACGCCCTGCTTTCCCCCAAAACATGCCCGATGATCGTCTTCCACCCCACGCACACGTCCATCCCATCAAACCATCGAGCCATCCATCTTAAACGTCTATCTATCCCTCTCCATCTTTGATAAGCGCTGGCGACGAGCTCACGAGCCATCAAATCTGTTTTTATTTCTTCCTCCACTTGGCAGCCGCTGAAAGAGAACACAATCTCAGCATCACACCAAAGAAAATAAACTGAGGGTGAAATGCTACATAAACTGTGAAATGACGTCAAAACAAAACAGAAATGAGAAACAATAAACCCCGATTTCTCAGTAAACACAGTTTCGCAGAGCAGAGTTACTCAGAGAGGCTTAAAATAAACCTGATTATAAACTGAAAAGACTTTCTGACAGAGGACGGAAAAACAGTTTTATTGGTAATACATCATATGTTGCTGGTTTAGCTCGAGCATGGATCCCATTTCTAAGTTTGCATGCAACAATACTGTACTGTGTATATTATTAAACTGTTCCAACACTGTAAAAAAA
>JAJHUR010112812.1:0-15142 GCA_027495735.1 Lutjanus campechanus | reverse complement strand
CAACACCCTCAGTCAAGGCAGGCCCAACACAGGTTGATCAGGTCTGGGTGCGTGTCTCATGGTCGGCTTCTAGATGGTCACTCAGGAGCCCAGCTTGGATCTTTCTCTTCAGTCATAGTCACGTTATATGTGGCTCAGGTGGTGAAGCTCAGCATATTGCAATTGAACAAATAACAGAGACATTGTTTTTATTTGTAAACTGCAACTCATTACAGTACTGATTACAATTTAACTTATGTAGTACAATATACATGGGCTCATTCATGTTGAATTAATATTATACATAGATGGACAGCTTTGGACAGCTCTCTCTGCCTAAAGATCCCCAGTCTCACTCTAAAAATTACAAAAATCGATCTATGGTGGGGAGGAAGAAGATAAAGTACTAAAACCACCATACAGACAACAAAAATGTTTTGAACTCTCCTTTTGGTTCATTCCCCCAAAACCTTTTCAAGTGAATCCTGGGTAAAGTTTATACAATCAATAATGACAGTTGCCACCTGGTTCACCACACTAGTCAACACATGTTCTTCCTTTACAGAAAAAAAACAACTTACTGGTTACTCAGGATAATCCACAAACATCACTGAGACCAGATTATATGTTTACACTTTAATTAAAGGTAAAAGAAAATTGAGAAAACCATCCACTGCAAAGTCTCAGTGGTGGATATCTCTAAATCCATGCAAATTGAAATAAACACAATACCTGCAGTGCTCCTCTTTCTCTGCTTTCCCTTTAAAATCGTCTTTGGCCCTACATTTGTTCCTCACTGCCTTTACATACTGTACTCAACACTCATAACTTGATAGTTAGTAGTAATTCAATTCTCTTGCACCTTAAACGGGGACATACCGCAGTGGGAGATTTTAGAGCAGCTCCCCCTCCTGCTATTTTTTGAATGATGCAACAGTCGAGTTAAATGGCTCCGCTCAGGATGCAGTTTATTACACAGAGGAAAAGCCCTCCGCTGTACTTTTCTGTTAACATTTCAACTTCTCCTCACATACTTTGGTGCTTACTCTGGGTGAAAATATTAGTGTGACACTATCAATATTAGTGCTTGAATGTTGCAGATTTCAATGCATCTTTTAATGTGTTGTCAGGAGTTGGAGAAAGCCGGCCTCTTGAACAAGACAAAGATTGCAGAAGGAGGCCGGAAACTGAGGTGAGACGTCACAAGGCTCCTCTGATTAAAGAGCAAAACAGTTCAAATTGAATGCATCTGTTTGTTCATGAATATAGTGTTTGGATAAATTAAGCCAAGTGTAATTTTCTGTTCTGTATCCCATCTGACCTGTACAAGTGTGTTGGTTGTTTTGCAGGAAAAATTGGAGCCCTTCCTGGGTGGTGTTAGTCGGGAACAGTCTGGTTTTCTTCAAAGATCCTAAATCACAGACACCTTCCAGCTGGGTAAGAGCACTAACAAACTCTATGTTTAAAGGGTAACTTCGCTATTTTTAAGCATGGACCCAATGTTTTTGTGTCTAAATGACTACTGGGTACAACAGTTTTTGAAATTGTTCCATCCTTAAAGACAACTGTGCACAGTTAAATTATGTCCAGTGCTTCTTTTTCCCTGCTGACTGTTATTTCATGTGTTAGACAACATTATGAAAAGGATCCATACAGAGACATTTTTTTTAAAAGAGTAAGATCTTTTTTTGTTTAACCAGAAATAGCTGCTATATTGCTCTGTTTCCAGCAACCAGATTCTGTTTACAAAACCAGTAACCACCTGTTTACGGCTGCCTTGATTGTTTTTAATTCCTTAAAACACCAAAACTCAGGCAATAACAAAAAATAATCTGTCACAAAACACAGGAAAATTGACTTCAGGTTGAAAAATAATAAAGTTATCACTAATGATTTTAATCTTTCCAAAACAAAAAAAACAAAAAAAAAACAGAGTGAGAAATTATTACATGAGGAACATTTCTTGATTTCAAAATCTCAAACTTCTTATGTGTCATTTTGTCAATCCAGATGTCAGTTTTTCTGTATGGTGAAATAACACACATCAACTCCGCCCTTCATAAAACAGGTCACACAAACCTGCTGCAGGTGTTGTGAGTGAAAGCTGGTCATGATGTGAGAATCAGTCAAAAAGTGGTTTCCCACAAATTCTACGCAGCAAAAAAACACCCAAACAACATTTTTGGAAACACATGTGGGTCAATTCAGAGAATGAAGTGTTGAGAAAATTGTGTGTGTACATTGAAAACAGAAACCAGGAAACAGTCGCCCTGAGAGCAGTGTGGATTTGAGAGGCGCTCAGCTTCACTGGGCCAACGAGCTGTCCAGCAAGAAGAATGTGTTCAAGGTAAGAAACAAGAGGAACTAGAAGAAGACCAATAGTCTCGTCTCTCAGACACAGACAGTAGACATACAAGATGTGACACTGTGGTCACACTGGAGGCACACGTCAGTTAAGCAAGAATTATACAATCTGACGGTTTGTTAACAATTAAACAAAACAGTGAGAATGTCCTTTGTCACAACCTTGACACTGGCACTGGTGGGACAGTTATAACAGCGAGCGTCATGAATGTCACAACACTAAAATGGTGAATGCTGCAACATATGTTAAAGACGAAACACTGCCGGCTCAAATGAAGACAATCTGAATGGGTGTTTAAACGACAACAAAGTCAGAATGTGTGGTTGTTAAAGCTAATTGAAGATATTTATTTGTCACATGCACATTTGTAGAACAGCAGTGAAATGCGATTGCAAGAAATCAGACAACTGTGTAAATATCAAATGTAAAAGAGAGAATAACAACATGAATATATATGTATGTATATACAGTATATAAAGCTACATACGGCATAATTTAACAGAATATCAATATCAGTGATCCTGCATGTGTTATTCAAGTCCACAAACTGTAAGGATAATTTTTAAATGCTTATTTCTCACATACCTGCTGCATTAGTGATGTTTAAAGGGTTTGTCATGTCTTGTTGTATGTTTAGTAATGGCACACTGGTTTATCTATCTTGCAGTGTTCATTAAAGTGAAAAATAATTTGTGTTTACGCCCCATAATTCAGATCCGGTCCAAGGTTAATGGGTTCTGCTTTGGCCCATGGTACAGCCTGTCACAGAGTTTCATGAAAATTAGGCCAGTAGATTTTCTGTAATCCTGCTGACAAACAAACCAACAAACAAATAAACGAACAAGCCAAGCAGAAAACACAACCTCCTCAGAAAACCCAGTTAAAAGATTATTATCTCAAGGTATCATATAAAAATCCTCAAACACACAGAAACTGATTTTAATTTAATTTGAATTGTCGCTGTGAGCTGTGGTACATGTGAGGACAATGTGATCACTGATAAGCAGTAAAAGATAGAATCATATTTCTGTCAGTAAAGGGCCCTTATCAGTGAGGGAAGTAAGAGTGGGAAGTTTTTTTTTTTCCATCGTTCACTCTATAGTGACCCTCATGAGGAAGAGAAAGCAGTAAAAATTAATTTTCCAGTGAAATTTAGCAGATGAAGTTTACGTGTGTTAAAATCAGGAAATGAACAAATGAGCTCAAGTTTTCACAACTTCTGTTAAACAAGAAGGTGTGAAACAAGAGAAAATGTACACTTAACATTCTCACTTTGGGAACAGTTCGTCACACATTTATATGGTGTGTGTGTGTGTGTGTGTGTGTGTGTGTGTGTTACAGCTAAGGACAGTAACAGGAAACGAGTTCCTGTTACAGTCAGAGACTGACTCTCTGATCAAAGAGTGGTACAACACCATCAAGAACGTCATCGACCGGCTGGTGAGTCACAAAACACACGAGACACCCACAGTTTTAGTTGTCAGTGTACCACTTCTCTGTTTGTGGTAAAATGGTTTCCCTCTGGATCAAAATAGTGTCATATCCTCACTATATAAAGTTTATTTTCTCCACTGCCTTTTACTGAATCTTAAACGCACAGAGGGTCATCCGGTCTCGCTCTTTGCGTTTTAATATTTTTTTTTAAATGTATTTCTATCTCTTTAATGTGTCTACGTAATCTATTTAAAATTTATTTCATTTCTGCAGTGGAATTTAACTAAGTGCATTTACTCAAGCACAACACCTAAATACAAATTTAAAGGGATAGTTAGGATTGTTTGAAGTGGGGTTGTATGAGGTACTTATCGATACTCAGTGTGTAGTCGACAGTAGCTGACAGTCGTCACTCCCACCGTTTGGAGAAGCGGAAGGAGTACTGGTGTAGGACGCTGTGGACAGGATTGGCAACGAAATGTATTTCAGAGACCTAAAAAAAATCAACATCAGTTTAAGTGTATGCTATATTTAGAGGTTTTTTCACCTATTTACCTTGCTTTCAGATAGCTTTTTCCAAGGGGGAACTATTGTCTGGTCTGATCTACTGGTTTACCACTGACGCCATCAGTTAGTTTGTTTGTTTGTGTTATTTTGTGACTTTGGTTAATCCAAACTGTCCCTTTCTGCTTGACTAATTGCTGCCACTTGAACGTTCAAGTACGAGGAGAAAGTGCAATATTTCTGAAAATGTATTTCTTTGTTTCCTCTACCAACCTATTTTCATCATACGTAACAAAGTACAGAAACAGCTGTTTCAGTACATATTTATATTAGTTAGCCATGTATTGGACTCAAATTCAGTAACTCTTCTGTCACTCTGAATTTATCATTAATGCCCCTGATGAAAATGCTAAACTGAGCATTGTCATTTTTTTTCCTGTGCTATCATCAAATGCCACAGATTTGCTTTGATGCGTAACTGATTATAAATGTTACCTGATAACTTGCTAATCCGCTTAGCTGCTGTGTTTGTCAACAGAGAAATATAGTTGAACAAGCTGTTATTTTCCTGACATAGAATATGAGTGAACTGCAACATGCAATCCTCCAGAAATACATATATACATGTTAAGTAGAACTGTGTTTAGTTTCAAGTGTATTCAACTGAAGGAGTAGTTTGAATTGGTATAAAACAACAAGACATAATAATGAAATAAAAAGTAATTTTGCAGGCCGGTGGACAAAAAGTCTGTGACATCACCTATAGGTTTATGAAGAGCCTTTCTGAAGCTCTCAGTGTGGTGTCAGTGCTGCTTAACTCCCGGCTAATCCAAAAGAGGTGGAGTGTGAGTGGAGCTGAGACGGCTGAATGATACCTGGCAGCTAACAAGCTCTAATTATGCATAACTTTAAGCCTTAATATAATTTGAATGGGTTGTATAAAAATTTGCCCCCCATACAGTTGTTGAGAACAAGAAAATTATCCTCAGAGACCAAAGCATGTTCATTTATCCTGTAAGGAAGGGCATTTTAATATGAGAGTATATGGAAATTAACTCGCTTTTGGAGCTGGACCCATTTGAGGCACTTCAACATTGGCTTGATTTTTCAACCCCAGAGGTTGCTGCTTGGTGGAGGCTAAAACAGAGCTAAAAGAGAATGAATATTGTACCTACATTCATCACAAAGGTGTTGTTACAGCTTGTGCTGCTGCCCCCAAGTGGCCATTTTTTCCTTTGGGGGGATTTTAAGGGATTCCTATTAAAATGTTTACTTCAGTTTAGTTTGTATAGATGCTTTAAACAGTATGTGGTGTAATGTTTGCATATGATGCAGTTAACATAAGCACTCTGCCTACCTTTCAGGACCGTGAGAACCCGTTAGACAATGTCCTCCTGTACTCTCTGAGGCGAGCGGGCAGCGTGGAGATGTTGGAGCACAGTGGAGACGAAGACGAGAGGAGAACGTCACGTAAGTCATCACCACATGAGGCTGCTCATCGCTCCATCCTGACCTCCGTCATTCACATAAAACCTCCTGGCCCTCCATCTCTGTACTCACAGCCTCTCATCATCGTCATCATCATCGTCACTCTCTTTCTCCAAACTTCCACACAGGCTTCTTACACCCCTCCATCCTCTCCTCCATCCTCTCCTCCATTCAGCCCACTTATATTTTCTCACGGCCCCCGTGGCAGATAATCCCCCCATCGGTCCTGTCCCACCTCCGCCGTCGGCCGGCCCTCCCGCTTTTCATCCTCACCACCATCCCCTCTCATCTGCTCTCCCGCACCGCAGCCGAACGCCCCGCACTGACCTCTTCCTCCCTCTCTTCCTCCTCCTCCCTCTCCTCCTTTGCTCCCTCCGCAGTCCCCCGCTCGTCGTCCAACCTGGAGAACACAGAGAGGAAGAGAGTAAAGACGAGGCTGAAGAAGCTGATCCTAAAGAGACCTCCTCTGCAGGCGCTGCAGGAGAAAGGCCTCATTAAAGGTGAGATTTCTGTTTGAAGTTTGATTCCAATGCGAGCATCCTTTATTCAGCAGTATGCAGCGCAGCGGTGAATGATGGAAGTGTGAGGTCTCTTTTGCTCAGTGGTTAATATTACAAAACCGCACTCCTACGGATAAAACTATCCACTTCTGTTGGGAAGTTGAAGATATTTTTCAGATATTTAAGTGAGCTGCATAACAGTTGTGATGCTGGCAGGAAATCTCAGCATTTATCCTGGGATGATGCCACATCCCCTTGTGAATGAGCGCTGCAATCCTCCTCGCTTGTTTAGTAAGAGCTTCACCAAAGTTTTTCCCACTGCTTGTCTGCTGATTACAACACTATTGTTATGGATCTTTCTCAAAGGCAGAAGTGATCTTTTGTTGGCCTTTCTTCCGTGTTTTAAGCCAGAGGTTCAATTTTTTTTTGCAGCCAAGAACCCCTTACAAGATAGAAAATATATGTATGTTCCTTAGAATAATTTGATGTAACTTCTTTTTTTTTACACTTACACTCAGTAAGGAGTCATTTTGAAAAGCTGTTCCTTATTCTCATTAACAAGCTAAAACAATTATTTTGCTAACATTCAGCCACAGTAGTTTCCATAAGACTTCCTGAAAAAAGAGGAATAAATTGCTCTAAATGGCAAGATATAGCTAATCCATACAAAAAAGGAAGAAGGTAAAAAGTTCTAGAAATAAAGATGAACGCTTGTCTTTTGTCTCGGACCTCCAAGTCCACCAGGATGTCCCGTCACCTCATAATTTTAGCAAAGGTATTTGGTTAGCATTAAAAAGCTACAGCTCCATTAAGACTTTAACAGAATGCCAGTCGGACATGTAACTCAACTACATCCTCCTCCACAAGGAGGCGTAACATGATTTTTTTCATGTTTGGTATAAAGCTATAGATGAATGAAGGCATCTATAGCTTTATACCAAAATTATGACAAATGCTTTCAAAGCTACTTTGAAAACATGGTTATAAATAGAAATATGCTTGTATGGTTAATTGTGGTTAAGCTGTATGCAGTTCTCATTTTGTGCTGACATTTTTACAGCAAGTTGATCACAGTCCTTCTCAGAAAGAGGAGATAACACAGTCTGATCACACAGCAGTATAATGGTAACACACTGTAGAGTAAAGGGCTGTGTCTGATTTTTTTTTTCATCCTATAGCATATACAGTACAGTACATACAGTGAGTTCATTGCATCATCAAGGGTGAGCTTACATGTCTGCTGGGAACATGGAGCGTTTTTTTTCCATACTGAACAGTAAATTTATCTTTAGATTAACTTGAGCTTGTGGCTCTTACATCATGTGTTGGCACAGTTATCTGAAAGAAAAAAAACAACTTCTGATCCAACATAAAAAAGCATGTTTGTGTGTGTGTGTGTTTGTGTTCGTGTCCGTCTGTCATCTCCCTTCAGATCAGGTGTTTGGGTGTCGTCTGGAGATGCTCTGTGAAAGAGAGAAGAGCACCATCCCTCGCTTCGTCAGACTTTGCACTGAAGCTGTGGAGAAGAGAGGTACAGTCGCTGCAAACACACACACACACACACACACACAAACACACACAGCCGGCTGCTGCTTAATGTGATCCTCAATACACGAGAAAACACCCTCAGTCCTGTTTTCAGCATCAGTCACTTGAGTCTGCCTCTACCGTTCAGCTCTGTGACACGCATCAGCCAACAAAAACTTAGTGATAATGTTTGTGATTGGCCAACAGAGAGCCGACAAAAACGCAGGGAGAAGAAGTCGTGGCAGCTGCCATCCAGAGAGAGATCTAAATGAGAGAAAATGGAGTTGTTTGGAATCTGTTTGGAAACAATGCTGCAAATAAATATTTAATACGCACAGGGAAACAAAATCTGTGTTTTCATCACAAAAGGCTTTAAAAACCTGTTTTTTGATGAATTAAATATTTCTCTGGAGTTGTTTCAGATTGAGACATCAAGAGTGTGACAGACTGAAAAACTTTGGGACAAAGTAGCTTCTTGTAAAAGAGAAAGAGGATTTTTAAAAAAAATAATTGTCATAGTAACAGGATATAATTAACGCCATATGAAGAAAGTAGGAAATCAATGAACCAATCAAACTTTATTTGTACAGCGCTTCTCATATAGGTTAGTGCCATTCAAAGTGCTTATTAACAGATGACTAAATCTAGATTAGGCAGATTCAAAAGGCACAACAAAATAAAAATGAATAACAGAGATAAAAATAAAACCAAAATGCTAATAATAAAATAGCTGATACAGTTAAAAATAAAAATAAAATAAAGTAGAATGAAATAATGCAACATAAATATAGTAAAATAAGTGAATAATATAAAGTTAATACTGTCCATAAATCATTCTTAATCAAACGTCAAGCTGGAAAGGTAGGTTTTAAGTTTATGTTTAAAGGTTTTAAAAAATTTGAAAGAAAGAAAAAATCATTTTGTCAGCTTAATTCAAATATATGCTAACTATGCTAACAAGCTAACAATTAAATTTAAGAGGTTTTGCTCAGAACAATTATGTAAACAATTCACCAGTTCTCAAAATTGCTGCAGACTTATTTTTGTTCTTTTTCAACATGATTAATTGTCTAATAATTGCAGCTCGTAAACAGATCATAAAGCCGTCACAGACAAATTTGAGGTTTCAGCCCGATACGGTTACGATTAACTTTACCAATGAAAATATTTGGGATGAACGTAGCAACAAGGAAACAACAGATAATATTCACAATACACCTTTTTTCACAGCAGCTATATTGATATGAGATAGTTGGGTGAACACAGGTGTAACCAATGATACTGATTACGGTCCCATTCCATTTAGTGTAGCAGAGCTTTTCCAGTCAGGCAACATGCACAACAGCAGCACCCTGACTCTGTTTGACCTGAATGGAACAGGACCTTAATTCGTATAATTGGTAACACCAGTGTTTGCTCTACTATTTAATGTGAAAATGGCTGCAGTGAAGATCTATTCTTCTCCATATTAAAACTTACAAGTGGCTTAATGAGTTGCTGCATGTCTTATTGCAGTATTATCATTATACATTAAATGTCAGTCAGTGGCTCCTTGACTGTATTTTAAGATGTTAATAATCAATGTATCACAAAACATGTGACAACTTCTCACACAAAACTGTGTGGCAAAAGCAGAAACTCAGTGTCAAAACAAAACTTTGTCAGCACTTCATCAAGAAATTAACAATCAAATGTTAAGAGGAAGTTTAAAACTACTCATGAAGGTCTTGTGATCATGAAAAATACTTCTTTTTTTTTTTTAGATGTCTAAAAGTGTCAAAATGTGCTTTTGTTTTAATGTATTCACGTTTTGGGGCACTGAAGCAACAAAACAAAACTTCATCAGTACACTCAATTATGGATGTGCAGAAAATGTGCAACAAAACAATTATATCAGCTCCGACTGTCTTAAAACTTTTATCCCATGCTCAAGAAGTCAAATACTCACCAGTGGAGCTCTACAGATAGATCTAACCAGCTCTGTGTGGTTTGTTGCAGGACTGGACACTGACGGCATCTACAGAGTATCGGGGAACCTGGCAGTCATTCAGAAACTTCGCTTCTTGGTGAATCACGGTGAGGATGATGAAGGGGAGGAGGGGAAAAACTTTTAATTTTAGTCTCTGACAGTAAATGAAACCTGACGAGAAAAAATGTTGCAGGAGGAGAGAAGTTGAACTGTCAGAAATCATTCAATTATATCTCTTCCTTTTTTTCAGCCAAGATAAGTGTCATCTGATGCTGTTTTGTCCATTCTGATTACACACACACTGTATACCTGCTTGTCCTGTACATATATACCTGTGATTGTCCCTCTACATGTCCTCCTTTTGGTGGATGCTGAAGGAAAGCCAACTGAGTAACTCTTGCTTTTTGCAGAGCGAGCGGTGACTACAGACGGCCGTTACATGTTCCCGAAGGACTTGGTTCAAGGTAGATGCAGCCTGACGAGGAGAAGCAGCCGCTTTCTTTCACGTGTTACTCAGCCTGCTTGTTTTTGTGCGCCGTGTGTTGCATAATGTGAACACCTCAGTCAAAAACTCCTCAAAACGTCGCCCACCCACAGACTGACACGCCGAGCCGAGCTGCAGCTGAGCAGTTTGGTGGTTGTGCTACCATTTGCGTAATGTATGTGTGTCCCCTAGGCTTTTCTGCTTCAAGTTTTCTGATGTAATAACACGCAGCAGGTTGTACAGCCGGTTCTCACACAGTCCACGGCTGCCACCAAGTGGACGAAGTGCAGAATCAGCTGCTTGCCTGCTGTGCAATATCTCACTGACTAATGTTTCTCGTCATTAGATTCTTGTTAGTATCTGAGCGCCTTGACATTGAGGTCAAATTGAAGCTTTTTCTTTTCTTTCTTTTGGCTCTTATGATGCAATGTGAGAGGCATTTGTCAGGCCTGGATTTGAAGGAAATGTGTTGCTTTATATGTGTTCGTGCTTCAGTGTTTTCTCTTGCTTTCACAGACCGTTTCTATCTCCCTCCTGCAGCTACAAGCCTTCATGTTCCGCCTTAACGCCGACTCCATTATGTTCATGTTCTTCACTAAACGATACTGTGACTGTAACTCTTAACTCTAACTCTTTGTCGCCCTTTTTCATATTGCCTTGCCTTTTGTTCACTTCCTCTGACCCTGTCTGTCTCAATTTCTCCCCTCATCCTCCCCCTCTCCTCCTCCTCTTCCTCCACCTCCTCCCCCTCCCTCCTCCTGGTCTCTCAGAGGAGAAGCTGAATTTGGACGAGAGTGACTGGGAGGACATTCATGTCATCACAGGAGCTTTGAAACTTTTCTTCCGCGAGCTTCCCGAGCCCCTGGTGCCCTTCGGCTTCTTCACCGACATTGTGGAGACAGTCAGTGAGTGAATAGCTCATTGTTTATTTTATTCACACTGTGTCTACCTACTCCCTTACTCCCTTAGTTTTTTCTCCATTGCATACACAGAAAAAAGGAACTATGCACAGAATTCTGAAAACTAAACTACTACTGTCCTTCTGAAAACTCATGCATCAACAACAAGACAGCAGACCGCTAGACTCTAAGCACAATTCAGTTGTTTTCACACAAATAGAAATTCTAAATCATATTTTTGCAAACGTCTCAGCACAAATTACATCATTTAGCACACTTTGTTCACCTGGAAAACACCGGGCTTCAAAATGCTCAAAACGCCGCTAATTACCAATTGGTCTCACTCGCTTGTTCAAACTCGGTTGGCAAAACACTTCAATCATGTGTCAGAGGATAAAAGAGGCCTCAGGTGAACGGGGGAAAAAATACAGTAGCATGAAGAGAACAGAGAGGGAGCGAGAGCGCAAGAGGAGGAAGGTGTGCAAATATTTCAGATGAAATCAGCGCAACTTTGGTTTGAACTCCAACAATGTTGGAGTATAAATTTTAACTTTACAATATGACTCTTGGAAGCTTGGTTGTAAGAAGGGAGCTCATTTGATACACAAATGTGCATTGAATCCTATTCTGAAACAGTTGTATCAGTGCAATATTTATATGATATACTCACAGTATTGTATTACAGAACAATATGGCAATAGTTTTCATACTATATGTTCCATAAAATTGCAAATTATTTTGGGACAAAACAAAACCTAAACTCCTCCTTTAAAAACAGAGAAAAAGGAAACAATTTCTGCACAGTTTTATAAATCTGAAAATGTAACATGGCCTCATGAAGCCAAAACATATGCAGTATTTTGATGGTAGTGTTTTAAATGTGTGTTTAAATTGATGCTCTAAGAGATATTCATATGAGAGGTGTGTGTATTGCTTTGGTTTAAAGAATAAGTTTTGAGAAGACAGTTTTTGAGTGCAGTGTAGTGTTTCATTTATCAAGACATTTGTGGTGCTTTGACAAAATGGTTAATGGTTAGTGGCTTCAGTTTTGTGTTTACAATTTTGAAAAATTGAGGCATAGTTCCAGAAAATCTATTTAAAAGACTGGAGGAAAAAAACTGTAATGTGAAGAACAATTTAGACTGATATTTTTCATCAGTCTGAGGTAGAAATTTGGGCAAAATATGTCTGATTTTTAAAATACACCAACAACTAATCACCTTCATATTTGGGGTGAGACATTTTTAGACATTTCTAAGAATTTTGGGGGAATTTATTGACTTGTGTTTAGTTGAAAGCAAACAGGAAGTGAGTGGAGAGAAAGAGAGGAGGGATGATGTGCCTGAAAGTCCGTGGTCAGACTCAAAGTGGCAATGTTGCAATCACATGATCATCATCCTAAACCTCTAGGCCACCAGGACGCCCACATAGTACACTTTTTAATTTCACCTCATCACTGTATTCATCCTCAGATGTGCTTTTATTTTGAATACTCTCAACACTGCTGTGGTTTTAATGAGTCAGAACCAGGCCAGTCTTGGTTAGAAAGTTCAGCCCCCTCTTTACTTGGGTGCTTTCACACTTTGTCAAGCTGCGGTGGTCGTAATTTTCTTCATTATAGAATATAATGTAGTTCCAGAATGTTGTTTCCCTTCTAGGATATGTTGTGCCGCATACTGTGTATCATGAAAGATATATGGACACGTTAAAATAAAACAAGGCTTCCCAAAAAGGAAATTGCATGAATTCCAAGTCGAGAGAAGAGTAATTATATCCTGACAAAACTGAAATTTATTGAGCAGTATTAAATTTAAATGAAGTGATGGTTTTACAGCAAAAACTCCTCACAGTATAAACCCTTACAGTCCCATAATTCTCAACTCATGTAAATATTATATTTGAAGCATATTCAAATTTTGACACCATTAATTAAAGGTTAATGGCTGGTGTTTTTTATATTTTATATTTTTCTCTTTTCAAGAAATCTGTGATACTTCATCTACAACTTTATGACTTCTCTACCTTGTCTGTGTTTGTCCATTCAGACTAAATCTTTTATAAAAGAGGCCACTAATATATAATTTACATTTAAAAAAATGTTGAGGGCTATTTTCAGCTGCGGATAAATACACATTTGGTGTTTTAGTGAGTATTTACGTCAGCAGGACGGTGTAGTTGGAAATAAACTACAGTGCCCATCTTCATCCAGCTACAAAGGAATAAATCGACAACTGTTCATCTGATTGACTCCACGTTTGGCAGGTGTGTTGCTTTGCTTTGGTGCAGTTTGGCCAGATGGTGGCTTTATAACAACAAGATTTACATTTTGGCCTGGAACTTTTGAACCACTTTCTGCAAAACCTTTCCTGGATTCTGTGGGTCCAGATAAATCAATTTATGTAAGCCACACCTATTTGCATTTGCATTCAGATCAGGGGTTTTTTGCTGCTCCTCCCACAAATTTTGAGCAACTGACACCAAATTTGGTGCAGAACGTCTCTTGACCAAGTCGAAAAAAGTTACTTTTTTCAGATTTTTGATATTCTGTACAGTTTTGCCCTCAAAGATTGCTCAATTGCTGGGGGCAGGGCCCATATCACAAAAATAACAATTAGTCTGTTCTGAACAGGCCTGACCCCCTGAAAACACTCCCAAGCAGCAATACTGTGAGCCAAGCGATCAGCCTGTTCCAGCAGACATGCCTTCCAAACAGCCATGTCCCGAACGGGCACTGCTCTAGTATATTTTAAAAAGGCCAAGTGTTTTCCTAAAACACCAACACTATTTCAGTTGTGGATTAATACATCTAGTGCAGAGATTCCCAATTTCTCTCAGCCAAGGACCCCTTACGAGATAGAAAATGTACTGGGGACCCTCTCATTTATGTCCCTTAGGTTAGACAGAGCCAATTTCCACCATTAATGGATGATTCATGCTTGACTGGCGGGAAGAAGATTTATATATATATATTTATTTATTGAGACCCGTAGATTGTTACATTAGATCTATGAATTATTTTAGGTTTAAGATATTGTTCATTTAACTAAAAAAATCATTGTTTTTTATATAATGGTAATTTAAATTATCGAAACTTTTCATGGACCCTTGGTTGGGGGTTCGTGGACCCGTATTTGAGAAACACTGCTCTGAAACTTTACCAGTTCCAGCACCGTGCACGCTTGCCACTCACAGTTCCATGTTACTTATGTGGAAATCCACTGAATCTTTATGACCATGTTTGGAGGTTTCCATCTTAAAGTGAGCAATATAATATTTTGAAGTGTTGCAAACTTGTGGATTTAAATATTTAGTCACACCAGCAGGATGACTCTAAGGATGGGTAATGTTGAAACATTTTTAATAGTATATTGCAATGAGGAATAGGCCAAATCTGGCTCACTTCCAACACTTGTTAGTTGGATCAATTCACTTCACAATTCATGGTTTTGATCTTTTCATGGGGTTTCTTAACAGCAGAAAAAAAAGATTATCACCAACTTTTCCTTTAACTGTGTTCCTCATCAATTAATTTGTATGAAGCTCTGCGATACAGCAATGTGTGATATTATCTTAAATTTATCCTAAAACTGCAGATTATCTGGCATTTTAAAATGAATTACACTTGATAGGAAGAGTTTTATACTAAGAAGAAATGATAACACATATAAATGTGTTCTTGATATGACGAAGTCCCTGTTTCTTATCGATCTATGGGACTTTTTTGTGTGATCATGAGTTCACTGTTCTGTGTTGATAGCTGATTATTATATGCTGCTGTATCAGATTAGATGGTGATGATGCTAATACAGTACATGTGATATCAGTTAGAAGATGTCAATCACTTTTCCAATGCTAATGAAGTACGTGAAATGGAATGCAAACAATGATATTCGCTGTGATCTGACATGCCTCTCGCTCTGTGTCACAGAGATGTCGGACTACATGGACAAAGTGGATCGTTTGAAGTGTCTGGTGCTCAACATGCCTCCTCCA
>JAJHUR010112811.1:0-27723 GCA_027495735.1 Lutjanus campechanus | reverse complement strand
AAAAAGGAACAAAAAATCATTTGTTTCTCACCACACCTTCATATGTTTTCTGAAGTTAGGTCCCATGGTGGTCCACAGGAAGGGGCGTGGCTTAGGCTCTATGAGAGTTGCTGGCGCATAAGCCGCAAAAGTTTTCTAGCTTTCTTCTGCCTTTACCTCCTGGTTATACGGCCCGCCTAATATGTGAAGTACTGTTTCCACCCTTTGCTCCTCCATGCCAGTTCCCACTCGGCTCATAGACTTCACATTGTGATGACATCAAAGATTTTTAAATGGATTTTTTGGCTCAAGGAAAGTTTTACAAATTTAAAGTCTCCAGAGATAAAAAATGAATAATAGAAAGAGCCATAACTGACCTTGCTTGCAGTTTGGGGAGTCCTGTCAACAGTTTTACAGACATTTCTTTTATAATGGTGGACTATGTGGGGAAATGCTTTTTGGGTCGGTGAGGTATTTTCCGTTGCAATACTGCAAGTGGCTGCTGGAAAAAATTGGTGGCAGGGCTGAGTGGCAATACCCTGTCTAGTTCTATCATAAGTCTATGCTTTTCGGCTAGCAAACAATGTAACCTTTTGTTAACTTTTTAGCTATCAAACAATGGAACATGAACTTTTTAGCCAACATGGCTTGTCAGATGTGTTTAAATAATAGTTTATTGAAGAAGTTGAATATAGGTCTTTAAAAAAAAAAAAAAAACTTAAGCTAAGTAAACAATGTAACTTTTTAGATGCTAGCAAAAATAAGAAAAGTCAACATTTTTCCTCAGTTTTACACTTATTAGGTCCCAACAGCACTCCAATTTATTTATCTTATTTTAATGTGGGTAGGCAAGCATATCAATATTGATTAAACCGTTTCATTTAGGTTTACATCAATAAGCTTGGATTTACCAACCAGAGATGAGCTTTTAGTTGTGCAAAAGAGGACTGCACAATGGTAAATTTGGACTTACTCATTTAAACCTAGTTTTGTTAAACTCTAATGAGAACCAATCTTAGATGAAATTATTTTTTCTTGATGAGATCCAGTCTTGAAGATATTAAAACAATCAGAATTAGGTTAGATTCCATTTCAACTCAACATAAACTTCCTTATTACACACATCAGTCTACGAGGCTTAAGCAGAGGCCATACAGGGCCTGACCTGTGAGATCAATTGTGAAAAAGTCAATGGAACGGCAGTGATTTCCAACAACCGCACCAGAGTCACCATTAGTGATTTACTGACCTGTTTGCATGTGGAATAGAGCCTCTGAGAACGTTTCAATTACAAAGTGTTTTTCTTGTCTGTCCCCTCTTGGCTGTTTGGATCAAAACACTAACTTGGGAAATTCAATATGGTGTCATGCCCCAAGAAATTCAGCCTATTTTCTGCCCTGTCAAATTCTGAACTGTTGGCACTGATAGCCCAATAAAAAAACAAACACAACCCCTGTAGACGAGGATAGATACCCATATTTTTTTCAGTTTCCCACAAATGCGCTTCCATTGTTGTCGTATCTTATTGTTCTGCAGGAACTGTGGCTTTGGAGTGTTTGTTTTTGATTAGGAATGTTTAATGGCCTCTACACATTCAATTATCAGCAGCCTGCTCCGCCAGTCGATAGTCATCCTCACATTAATGGCCCAGAACTGATTACCAAGGACAGAGAGAGAAATGGGTGAAATGTTATTCATTCAAAGCGCTAATTAAATCCTCCTAGGTGGGACTTTCAATCCCACTAGAAACTTTGCCAGCGTTTTACTAAGTACCACTTATAGTGATGGTATGCCTAAAAATAACAGTGATTGTGAAACAAAATGCTTGTGGATTTCTCTGTTGCCTGGCTGTCTCAGTACCTCTTTGTGCTGCTTCTGATAGCTGCTTCTGTTTTCTGTGTGTCTTTCAGCCGCACACGTCTAATCTCCCTCAGACATATAAAACTTTCTATCAAGTAACGCTGCTCAACTTGTAGCCCTGTGGAGCAACGGCGGAGAACAATGTCTGATGGATATCGATGTCATGTCAAAATCATTGCCCGCTTGCGTTTCTTTTTGTTGAACACAGCATGGAGTAATAAATGCTAGAGATGTATTTTCTGCCTCTTTTCTTGCAGTCAAGGTTGTGGAGCTCCTTCCTCTTTCTCTCGGAACTAAGTGGAATTAATGAACTCGCTGCCAAACAATCTGAAGGACCTCCTCTTGATGGAACACTTTCCTCTACAGTCTGGATCAAATGATAGCCTTCACATCCTCATACAGCATATCGTCCATGCTGAGAGGAATCGTTCAGTTAAACTCTTTCAACCAGGCCCAACCAGGCACGCTGCCAACCATCTATTGTTCCTGCACTGGGCCTCTTGGTCTGAGCTTTCCCACCAGCACTGAGAGGAGACGATTCACACGGGTATGTGTGCAAAGTTTTTGTGTCCCGATTTAATTTCAGCAGAAATGTCAGTGATGAACAGGGATTTGCATTTTGCATCTAGCGCTCCGCAACCTCAACTGGCCTCGCTGCCATGACACACCAGCAACATCAACCACGGCAAGCAATAAAAGGACTTTATCCGTCTCTCTTTGACTGCCTCCTCATTTTTGTTTCACTTCCCAAAATCAAAGCTCCTCTGCCCAACAGAACATGTGATTGTATAGTGTCTAACAGCCCATTCTCATTCACAGGTTGTCAAATGTGAATGTTTTGTCACGCCTCTTGGTGTCTCATACAGATGCACAAGGTAACCTACTGCATCTCTATGAGATGCATGGATGTATTATACACAGGATACCAGACGAAAAGATGGCGCTTTTCAGACCAAAGAGAATTGCTCACCTGGCACATACTCCAAAAAAGCCTCCATAGCTTCTGGGTTTACCTCCACAGTGTACAGCCCCTTGAATTTGTGTGGTAGTGTTTCACCTGGCTCATAGACTTCACATTGTGATGGTGTTGCAGATTGTTCAATTGCTTTTCTTAGCTCAAGGAACGTTTTACACCTCCACTGATTAAAAATTCATAATAGAAAGAGTCATAACTGACCTTGTTTGCAGTTTTAGGTGTCCAGTCAACAGTTTTACAGACGTCTCTTTTATAACAGTGGGGTATTGGGGAAAATGTTTGCAGGGGCTGCAGGGGAATTTTTTGCTGCAATACCAGAAGTGGTCACTGGGAAAAACTGGAAGCAAGGCTGAGCGTCAACGCCGCATCCAGGTTCTCCATTATACATCCATGAGAAGTCCATCTGTGATCTGCGTCAGGTGATGTAATATAAAAAGTGATAAAGGAGGCGGTGGGGTGGAAAAATGAGTAAAACTAACACAGGACTTTCACCCAAGAGGCCGGGGTTCATGTCTCGTGTGAAACCAAAAGTTAGAGTTAACTAAAGTTAACATTATGTACATCAAATGACATTACATATGTAATCCAAACCATGATCTTTTCCTAAACCTAACAAGTACTTTTTTCGCTAAGCCTAAAAGTAGTTTTGGTGCCTAAACAAAGCTAAGCTGCAACTGTTTCACAATGGTAATTGTGTTGAAAAGGCTTTCTGGCAGTGTCTTATTCAGATGTTAAAGGGAACCTTGTACATCAGTGTTAGATAAGACATGACAAAGCAGCGTGAGTGTTTGACAAGCAGGGATGAGAACAGGTTGTATCTAAAGTTGTTCCACATGTTTTGTTGGATTAATTGAACATAAAATATCCAGTGTCCTTGTCCATGATATGTTTTTTTTACATTGCAGTCTTTTAATAAATATTCATAATAGGCTTAATTCACCTGTAGAGCATTTTTTAAAAACCAAGTCAGTAAGAGCTTCACATAAGGAAAAAAATCTCAATAATTAGTGCAAATACTAAAACTTATAGGTAATAAAACACATTAAACGGAGGTCTGTGCTAAAAGTATGTTTTGTTGAACTTTGGGGGTTAGTTTGGGGGGTTTTCTTGGACTTGTCTCTATTGTCCACAAGTGGCAATTACAGTATAATGGCACATTGAATTTAGCCTCATTTCCCAAGACTCTCTTGAGTCCTCACAGACTTTAATTGACATCACCAGAGGCTTCCCTGTTAGTGTCTCAGTGCGGGAGGGTGTGAGGGCTCTAAACGCTGCACGAGGAACGGGAGAGCCGCACTTTATAAACTCACATTACCCAGAGAGCTATTTACGTTGATACTGAAGTGTGAGGCTGAAATTTCAGTCTGTGGTTGTTGTAGCTATGAGCGCTGTGCATTGTGGGTACTCGCAGCTATAGCTCAGGCTCTTGAAGACAGAGGTCATTTAGTTATACCAACGTTTCATTTTAAATGTTGGAAACTGCAGGTTTCCTTTGAGCTCTGGAGTTTCCACGTGCTGAACAACCTCAACTGGGGTTCAAGTATCATTCATACACTTCAATGCTTCATCCTACCAACCGTAGTCTTGTTCTGGTGTCTTATTTACTGCTGAAAAGCTGTTGTGACAGTCAGCAGTCGTCGCTACTCCATATGTCCCACTATCACTAACGCTCAGCCCTTGAACATTTACAGCCTTATGTCTACAAGGCGGCCGTGAACGCATCCTCTGCCCGTCTCTTCCCCATAGAGGCATGCCGCTTTGGATTTCCATCAAGGCTGCTTTTAATGGGAGCTGTTGTAATCACCGCCTGTAGGCCTACGGGCGTCTCTGGTTTAATCTTGGTTCCAAACTCCCCTGGCCCCGGGCTCTCTCATGTGTCAACCCCGCTTTCATCACAAACTCAACATGGAGGAATACCTTCAAACCACTGAAATATGTATAGGCGTACCCTGAAACCGACAAAAGTGTGCAGTTTGTGCCGGTTGAGTGGGTGACTCTGGCGCCTTGAATTTCAGCAGCGCAACAGCACCTACACGCTGCGTTCCTCTTTGGTCTTCACCTCCAACAGAAGGGGAAAGAGATGTGTGACAGGGCTTACTGTCACCGCCGAGAAAAGCAACAGGGACAATCAAGAGTGCAACAGTATGGTAACAAAGTATCTCAGGCTTGTTTTTTCCCCCCTCTCTCTCAGTTTCTGTCTATCTTTCAGCTGCTTTGATGCGTTTCCATGAGAACAGCGAGACAGAGCAGGTAGGTGTTGTTGCCCCTGGTGTAGGAACAACCAAACCGAGCAGAGAGGAAGCAGTGCTGGAAGATTTCTGTTATCTGTGTCTCTCCAGCCCAAGCACTGCAAGGCAATTCAAGACAAGGCTTTACTTGTGCACACATGTGGCCTTGCACATGTACAAAGACATACGCCTATACCATCACACACACACACACACACACTCACACACACACACACACACACACACACACTCTGAAAAACATGATATCAAAGCTGGGTTATGGAGAGTGATGATGTTGATTATTTGCCCTACATTATCACATATCTTTCTCTAAATGATTTTGAAAGTCTAATGAAATAAAAGTGAATTGAGGCTGGTATATTTCCTACAAATGTGGCTCGCAAATGCCTGCATTCTAAGCAAGCAACAGCAGCCCACAAGAGATTTTAAATCTCCTGGGAATGTTTGTATCAGACAACTTTAAAGATTCAGGCTGTTCCGTGCATACAAGGTTACGCGGGGCTGCAGAGATCCCATTTGTGAGAGCCTGAGAGTCTCTCAATGCCATTTAGAGCCTTCTTGGACACCATGACAAAGTGGAGTGGTGCAGCACTATTCATCTTCCAGCTGTGGCCAGGAGCCTCTGACACCCCAGTAGACAGAGGGAAATGAAAAGAGGGTGCAGCAGCCAATGGCGCCGTACTTTATCTGCCGAGAGACTTGGCTTATCCTCCAGCTGTGTGGGCACTGCCTTTGAATGCAAACAATATGGCTGCAGAATGTAGGGCAGGCGAGAAAAGAGGCTTGCATGGTTAAGTTGTGGCGGCAAAAGCTATCAACGAACTTTCTCTGCGGAGGATTTAGAAGTTGTGACGTCTTTGGACGGGAGGAATTTGCATGACTGTGGACTTATTGTTAAGTGTCAGAATGTTTAAGGATAAATCTGGTTTATTACAACTTGGGTCTTATTTTTGTAGCTTCGGCGACCATTCCTACTGGTTATTGTACATAGATTAAACTCGCCAGAGTAATAACTGAGATCTGGGAACATGGTGACAAAGTTCAGTGGGTCATGAAACCAAAAAGACAGCTTGTTAACAGGCAGAATATTTAAATCACAATATATTGAGGTAAAACTGAAAGAGAGTGCACACAAATGTCACAAGGAAAACTTGTGGCCTATGTAATGTTAGATGGGATGACGTGGTGAGATGTGACTTTAATATTTTTCCTTAAAATTATACATTGTCTATGCTGGGAACAGAAGCACAAGATCCTGATCGAACCCATCAAATGCACTTGTTTTTAAGATATAATTTCGGCTTTGGTCAAAACTCATATTTCAGGCAACAATATATGTAACAATGAAAAATGTGGCTTCTAGGTTTATTATCTGGTAGAAATCATAACAATTGAGACAGAGGAACGTCATTTCAACATTAATCAACTTTGTAATGAACATAATATAAACTGTCCATGCCACATGCAGCTTGAACCGCTGTGAGGATGAATTGCCAAGTTTATTGCCTGATCTGTTGCTGCCTGAACAGCCTCATGGAAGAGATATTTTACAGTTCTTCATATAATAAACGAAATGTGCAAAATTCATTAAAGGAAGTAGTTTGGTGTTTTCCAAATCATGATATTAAGCTGAGACCATGTTCTGTTTCCATTCAGAGGCTGCTGCTGCATACAGCCACAAAGGGGGGGGGCATAAACCCAATGCCCAAATGCCATGTCAAACTCTTATCAGCACTTAGAAAGGAGGCATAAAGAAAGGCTAGCTAAGTCTAAGGGACTCCCTAAAACTTCGCCTGGAGGGCAGTGGTTTTGCAGGATGCAGCAGTGCACACTTGGTGAGCTCAGGACCTCAGTGGTCGTCTGAGCCTGTGCGCCGAGTACACAATTAAAGTTGGAGAAAGTATAGGCTGACTTGTGTGATATCAGAATTCAGATCACACATCTTAGATTATTTTTGTGTTTGGAAATAAGTAAGTCCATCTTCTCAATATATTTAGTACTATATAGTTCAGGAGTGTAGCAGGGTCAAACCCAAGTCAACCCAGTTTATCTACATTTTTGAAATGAGGTTGAGAGTTAAGGCATCTATTTCCAAATCATCTGTATCAATCAATGAGGGGAAACAAGGCAGGAAAACAACAGTTCACCCACCTCTGTATTTACCATTACACTCCAGATTTAGTTATATTTTTCAGTATAATGTTGGATTGTCAGGCGTGAGCTCCCCTGTATGTTTAACCTTGGAGTTAAGACAAAGATTAGGGTTATACGCAACTTTTTAGGTTACGATTTTGCTAGTTTATCCAAAGAGTGACAAGACGACCCAAATGAGCTGACAAGAAGTCCAAAATACCAAGTTTTTAGGGAGTCTCCTGTGACGCTAGCAAAGCTGGCTAGCTAATGTAAGCAACAAAACTTTTTAGAAATCTCTGCACCCCTCACCTAAAGAGATTTAGCTAATATTAGCTACCTAAACTTTATGTGTCAGTGTGCAAGGTTAAGGTTAAGCTTCCTTATTTAGTTAAAGCGATATTCCACTTTCTCAGAATACCCCACTCAGTATGTACTCACCACTATGCCGATGTGATGATGGGTGAAAGTCTTCAGTTCACAAAACAATCCTGGAGTTTTAGGAGAAACAGGGTAGCAGCCTCATCCAGTACAATGGAAATGGGGATTGACGGCGAGGGCTCCCCCAAAAGCCATCGTGTAATTCGAACCCTGGTGGTGAGTACATACTGAGTGGCTTATTCTGGGAAAATGGAATATAGCTTTAAGATGTATTGTAGAATGTAGCTAATGCAGCAGTAACTTTGTGAGAGGGGACATGTGATGACAAACTGTTGTTCCTAAATTGGATTTACTACTAGCTACTAGCTTTAGCTTAGGTAACATAAACGCTACCTGCCGCTGTACCACTCCTTCTCTTGGGTGAGAGAGTTAGAGATGTGACAGAACTTGGTCTTGAATTGGTCTCAACCTCTTAAAGTCTTGGTCTTGTCTCAGCCTTGATACACACTGAGTTAGGGTAATAATTTTACCACTTTGCCATCATTATTTTATCTACTTTTTCCAAGGTCAAGGATTAATATTTACGCTCAAGAGGCAAGGTGTAATAAACCAGAATTATCCTTCAAGATGGCTATATTGAGATAATATGTCACCGTCACAATGCTTGTGTCATCACTGTTGCACAAGACACTCAGTATGCTCAAGTCGCCTCTGTCACACAGAAATTCAATTTTAATATCCTTGTGCCAAAGACAAGACCATATTTCCTGCACAGCGGGAGCAGCCAGCAGGTAAGCTCTCAGTCCTTCAGACTTCTTGTAACAAGTAAAATTTATTGCCTGCACTGTATCATTCTCCGGTAAAAGTGTGAATTACAAGGAACGCTTTTGATGATCTTTCTGATTTTCTACAGCAATTTAAAAGCTATCTGTCTATGTAAGAGCTGTTGAAATGATAGGCAGTAATTTAATCTGTGCTTCTGAAATTGCACTTCGAGGGGGAGAGGGAGAGGTATAGAGCGAGATGTCTCATGGGTCATCTTTTTGGGTTGACATGAGTTCAGTCAGAGCTGCCAAACCCACTACTTTGTTGTTGTCAGATATTACTATCATAAAACAAGGAAGTGAGGGGACATGCACTGTGCTGTTCAGCACCCTGTAGCACTGAATTTACCTCTGGTCTGCAAAGCTTATGCACCAGAACAAAGTCTGACTGGTGAAACTGGTAATTAAGGAGGCACAGCTTAGTGCTATTGTTGGAAAAAGACAAGTAACATAATGTCATTTTCGGTAATTAAGTCCTACTGAGCCATATCCATTGTAACATGTTTCCCAATCAGAATTCATAACATTGCCAAACTCACAGTGAAGTGTTAAGAAACTGCAGTAGTGTCTGACAGTACACATGCTAGCAGGATAACTTGACATATCCATAGTATTTCTTCCGCTCAGGTGAAGAGACAGGTTTTCATCTTTGACAGCACATTGTCTTTTGAGGCACGCATTAACAGTTTTACTCGGTCTGCATACTTTCACTTACACAATATTAATCATCCTTGTCTGATGCTTACACCAAACAGCGGCACCACTTTTTTTTCCACACCCTGATTACATCCCATATAGGCTACAGCAATTCCATCATCTCAAGTGTCTTCGGGAACATGAACTGGTCCAGAGTTCAACTGCCTCTGTCAACTCCCTCCATATATCATATTGCTCCTGGTTCCGGTTCTTCAGCAACTTCACTGGCTTCCCGTTAAAAACTGCATCGATTTCAAGATTCTGCTTCTCATCTTTGAGGCTCTTCATAGCCTTTGTATCTTTCTGAACTCTATTAATATCTACACACCCTTCCGTACTCTCAGATCTTCTTCTGCTATCCAACTCACTACACCATCTGTCTGCTTGACAACCACGGGGTCTGGAGCCTTCAGCCATTCTGCCCCCCCACCCCCCCACCCTTAGAACTTTCTTTCACAAGACATTCAAAATATTGACTCTCCCTCAACTTTAAAATCACATCTTAAAACATACCTTTTCAAAAACTGGATTATTTGGTCTGATTCTGTCCCAAGTGCAATATCCAAATTGCTGAGCCAAAACCAAATCATAATTTTTTGAAAAAGGAAAAATGTATGAGAAAACAGCATTATAATGAAGTACTGCAAGTGCTAGAGAGATGCCTTAGCCTGAAAATCTTCTTGTCCAAATGTGAGAACACGTTTGTTTGGTACAGACCCCAACAAATGAGGGGAAATGAAATTTGTAATGCAAATATGACCATTCCCACTAATAGTATCCCAAGTTTAGTCAAAATACATCACAAAATGACTTTTTTTTTACCATATCATGCAGCCCTATTTTGTGCTGATGATGAATTGTATACCTAGTTATTGTATTAATTTATTTTTGTATGTTGCTGCTTTGTTTTGTTTGATTTTTCTGATGTCCTGCTGCTTGTTTTTTTAGCTGAATGTTTTGAAAGGCGGCTACAAATATAATTCATTATTGTAACTCATTATTGTGGTAGCACTAGCTCAAGTTCCACTGTCATGTGACCCTCATCTCGCAGGTTGCAGCCCCTTGTGAGTCTCATCATCATCATGTTAGCGATATCATCCTGTAACATCAGTTCTGGTATCAGTGTATTTTCAAAGTAATTTAACAGCAGAAATTGCTCATTTGTCTTCTCGAAAATGATAAAAATGACTCCTGGCACCTGCGGGGCTCCACAGGAAAGACTGCTGTTGCAATGTTGTTCTACCAGTTGGTTCACCACTTTGGTCCTGATTTAAATGTGTCAAGAACTATTGGATGGTCCCCAGAGGATGAATTATACTCCCACTGACCTAAGCTTTGTGTTTAGTGCAGAATAGCCAATGTAGCATACGTTCTACAAATAGCACGCTAACCTGGTGAACTAAGATGGTGAACATTACATCTGGTAAACACCAGCATGTTAGCATTGTCATTGTGTGGGTGTTAGCATTTACAGATGTCAAGTAAGTTCATTCACCACTGGTCTATATAAAAACCTAAGCAAATAAAACTAAACATAGCTGCATGGCTATGTCCACAATGGTTAAGTCAGAAGAAAAATACTGCTCTTTTTATTATTTACATATAGATATACATACATACGTATACATATACATTATGTATGTGTTTATATGTATATGTTATAGCATTGGGTCTCAGTTCAATCATTTCATGTTTTGTTTCAGTAAGAATCTTTCCTCATGTGTTTTTGTTCACTTCCTTTCTTTTTCCCCGCCTTTTTTGATATGTCACCAGTTTGTCTTCTTTTCAGTGTCAAGTCTCCTAGCTTTATGCACACTTTTTTCCTGTGTTTTGACTTGTGTGCTTTTTTGGACTGCCGGTTTTATTTGGACTGTGAATTGTTTGCTTTCACTGCCCTAATTCTCTGGTTTTGATCTGTGCCTGCCCAGCTATCCATAAGCTTGTATTTTGATTTGTTCATTAAATTATAATTTCAAGTGCTCTTGCTCAGCATCATAGTCTGCATTTGGGTTCAAATTCCTGCATTCCCGGTTCCCCTGCTTGACAGCATGACATTCATAAACATATTAAAAAATAATGTGTGGTGGGTGAAACCACCTTTCTAAAAACTAGGATTTCTACACAAGTCGGTATGTGAAGGTTATGTTTCTAGAACAAACATCTTTCGCTAAAAGTGCCCCTCTACCCGACTGTAATTATTTTTGTTTATTTCCAGGCATGGAGTTAAACCGTAGTGTGGCAGCCAGCCAGGCACACGGCCACAGCAGGAAGTTTGTGTTTGCTTGTCAAGCAGTCGGAGGCAAAGTGACTCCACGGTCCTGGAACAGCAGTCTTGTCTCTGCAGCTTCCCCTCCTGTTGTCTCGCTCGCAGCAGTGCACATTAACATTTTATGGAGGAGCAGTCAATGCGTCTACCAAGAAAAAAAAAATTAATTGGAATATGCGGTGGAAAATTTCGCCATCCTGACATCGGCCATTCATGTTCATTTCACCTCCCTCAGGAGCGCCTGCCCTATTGTTGCTGGAATCACAGCGCTGTCCACTTAAATGTCGGCTTCCTTTACTTTGCATAGTGATTATAATGACTCATCCTCTTACAGAAGAGCTAATCTTAGCATCCATTTAGCAAAGAAGTGTACCACCATTATGACAAGTGACCCCTATTTCTTTTCATGGAGACGACTGCTTCCTGCTTGAATCAGAGAATGGCCAGCGGGCACATAATTCAAATACTGTCCAGAAAAGTGCTGTGCCTGCAGATTACAAAGAAGGCCTTGAACTGCATGAAATATTAAAGCATTAATACCACATGAGGAAGTAAGCCACAAGATCTCGCCAGCGTCTAGACACAGATGAGAGGATGAGAATTTCGAGTTGGTGACAAAGCGAGAAATATCTAGCCTTCATCCTCCATCTGAGGCAATGAATGAACTCCAGGGAGTGGACAATCAATTTGGCTCAGAGACTGATTGAAGCGAGATGCAACAAGAAATGTCATCAGGCGTGATTGTGCAAAAGACTTAGTATACGCTGTTATTTTATAAATTGAGGGTGTACGTCCATTTAAAGGATAATTACACCCTAAGTTAGAGTGATCAGTGTAATTCCACTGACAGTCAGCACTTGAATAATTAAATGTTTTAAGTGAGAAAGACCACACAATTGTGCATATCTAAAAAATGAGAAAGGCTGAAAACAAGGACATAAATGCACAGAGAAAGAATGAGCAAGAGCAGCCAGAAGAGAAAGAGAAAGGAAGTAAAACAGACAAAATGAAAGGAGGCACAGACAGCAGCAATGAAAACGGGAGAGCGAAAACTCAGATCGGGGATAATCAAGCGTGAGGCAGTTGTGCAAAATTTACAGCCATAATTTGGAATCCCACGGCCCTGGCATCTGGATGAAGAGGGAGGCACAACAGATTCTCATTTGCCAGAAACAGTCCATGCTTGGTGGGCGTTTCTGTCACTGCTTCCCTCCCCCCCATCCTCCCCTCCTCCTCCTCGTCCTCCTCCTCTTCTCCCTCTGTCTCCAGAGTCCTCCTCCATCCTGCACGGTGCACAAATGAAACCTGCGTCACAAGACAGGCAGCATATCTCCACTATACCTGAGCAGCCAGCCTTGAAGACACAACGCCGTGAGGGATCATTTCAATTGTGGAGGGCAAAAAAGGAAAATGTGAATTGATAGACTTAGTGGACAAAAAGAGGGATGCTTTTCTTTTAGAGCAAGTTAAGCCTCTTTCAAACTGCTGTGCCATTTTGGATTTTCTTTAAAGTAACAATTTGTGGCATCTTTATATCCACCCAACATAAAAATGTTCAGTGGGGAATGCTCTTACCCATTTCTTGGGACCCTACATGTAGATAATGTTGCCAGGGATTATAGATATGCACTATTTCAAGGCCCCAGGAGAGCAGTTTCCATGGGGCCCACACTTATGAGCAGCATCTCTGTAGGGAGAGACCACAAGGCAGAGAAAAGCAGATACACCAGTGGTAATTTATTGTCCTATTTAATTTCCCACAACGGCGCTGCAGAAACCAAAAGAGATAAAGTCCATCTACCGTCCATGTATTTACAAATTTAATTCGCTAATGAAGTCTCTTAGCTGTTGACATTTACCTGCACTTCATCAAAATTATCCATTCATACATTTTCAGCCGCCGGCGCAGGTATAAGTGGGTCCTCCCCTAGACGTCCTGAAGGGTTTCCAGGTCAGATAGGACGCATGGATGGATTCCTCCAGCGAGTTCTGCTTGCACCTGGGCTCTCCTCCCAGGTGGACATTCCCAGAATACCTGCTGTACAAAGGGAGGCGTCCCACGGAGCCACCTTCAGTCACCACCTCGGCTAACTCCTTTCAGCATGAAGGAGAATGAATTCGGCTCTGAGGTCCCACTGGCTATCTGGCTGTTCACCTTGTCTCTTAACACCACGTCGTCCCTAAGGCCCTGTTCAGAGGCTTTTGCCAGACTGCACAGTGATGGCATCTGCCAAGTGTGCCGCTGTACTTTGTAATGTGAATACTGTATTTCTAAAGTTTTTATCTCAATCGTCACACAAAAATATAAAATTATTGCTGCGTGATAACTTTCCAGAGCAGCACAAACCGGTGTCAGACTATTGCAGTGTGATAAACCACTAAACTCATGGATTTGTTTTTGAAACTGAACTTCCTGGCTCATATTTTTTGTCTCACCAGTGCCTGGAGCAACACACCTACAACCATAGGCCTTTGCGTTGTTTTAATGCGGGGCTGTTTTGGATTTGAATGCCCGCTAACAGGGGCACATGTAGATCCTGCAGTTGATAGCTCCTTCAAATTACTTTATACTTTCAGTCTATTATTTTTTTAAAGATTTATTGCTGAAACATGTATCACCTGTGACAGAAATATGCTTGTAGGCATCGGAAAAGGAAGCGCAAAGTTTGGATTAAAGAGCAGCAGACCTTGAGACGATCAACAATGCACGTGGCATTATTCGACCACTGCAGCCAAATCAGCTAGACACACTGCCGCAGATCACCCCCAGAGGAGAGGAGGAGAGCAGATAAGAGCTGTGCTAACCTAACCTGAACTTAAGGTCACTCCTGGATAATGACCATATGATAATGGTCAGGAAAATTAAATAGACGAAATGGGACTCAGGCTCGACAAGCTTCCCGAGGCCTGCTCTACCACGACATCCTGGATCAAGGTGCTGCATTTGATGGGTGCAGCAGGAACAGGGAGGAGGATTCTATGTTTACATCAATGATGCTTTGTGCAGAAAAGCTGCTGTCAAAGTTGACTGACAATGTTTCCCAGATGTCAAACTTTTTGTGTGAAGGTGTCGACCCTGTTATCCTCACCATGTTGTTGCTGCTGTTACGCTCAACCTGATGCAAATTCAAAAAATGCATTACAGAATTATTTCCTGGGTCTATAAATGTATGTGTATATGTGTAAATTACTTTATATATTGCTTTATTGATTTATTTTGTTTTATATTCTGTCCTATGCCGTTCAAAATGTTAGTAATTATCTATATGTTATAGTGAATGTTTTTAATAACACTGGCCTGTTATTGGCCATGAGCAAGAAGCAGCAGCTTCATTCCTACCTGGGTGTCAACTCTGGATGTGTTCAGCTACAATTCTGCTGTGTGGTCCATCACGTTTTGGTAGCACTTAGAGCCTAATACACAATATTTGGCATTACATAACTAAGTCAGGAGACATTTTGGTGTAAAAATACCCCTCAGGTCACACCCACCATGTGAAGGAAACCTATTTTCAGTGTCTAAAGCTTCAATTATAAATTTGTGGTCGCTACCAGAGGCTCATGAATGTAGAAGTTTGGAATATCAGTTGAATGGTAAAAATCCAGGTTCAGATCCCCCCCTTCATCTTGATAATCCAGAAATATAACCCTGACTGCAGCTGTTACTCTGCAAACAAAAAAAGTTCAAATCCTTCACTTGGGGTGAAAATTTGCACAAAATCTTAAACGGAGATTCATAGTTTTCAGATGAGTAACAAAGGTGATGATGTTTGAGGTGCTGATGAGTTCACAAGTCAAAGAGGGCAGAAGAACTTCACAGTCAGCAAAAATCAATGAAATTCTAACTACTTCAATGGACTGGGGTGCACAATATTCATGTAAAGACCCTAAGGCCTAAAAAAAACAGTACAAGAGAAACTTGCTCTTACGTGCCTGATATCAGACATTATCAACTCGTTGCACTCAGTTACCATCATCAGTCTGGCATTGCCTCAACTCAGATGTTTGTTTAAGTGTTCATTTTTCTAATGAAGTCTGGTTTTAATTGCTTATTTGAAGGTATAAAAAGCAGGGTTTCAGATCATGACTGGCAGCTGAGCTTTGCTCACATTTGATTTGCCTGGTTGTACGGGTGCAAACACGCACCACTACTGCGATCACTACTGCACAGACTCTGGCTCCATATGATGTCACCAGCACAAGATGGCAGTGCTCGTATCCAGGATATTGTTATTGTTATTGATTTTTGCTGTGGGAGGAAGTAGCACACAGCGTTTGAATTTATTGTAATTTTAAATCTACACTAATGTGTAATCATGCTAACATACTGGCTTTGCTGAGGTTGTATCAGGCAATATTCAGAAGATGTGCCAATTTAGAACAGCCTCAACAGGCTCCATTGCAGTCACCATTGCTGTTATTACTCCTCCTTGGTTCTGGCACACATCTTGACAACAGCGTTAGTCCTGCCCATGGCGCTGATTGGATTGATTGCTTTTCAACCAAGAAACCATTGTTTCATGTAATGATGCCAGATCAATCAGTCAACTCAGTGGATTGGGCTGAATTCAAGGCAGTGTCTTTACCAGACGGAATTCTGAAGCTGAAGAAGTAGACCAAAAAAGGTGTTTGTCATTGACAATCATTTGCATCTGAAATACAGGAACATTCTGTTTTGTTTCAGGTCAGGTTGACTGGCCAGTCACATGGCTGCAACAGAACAGAAAAACAAAAATCAATCAAAGAGGCTGAGCAACGCTAGAGTTATGTGCCAAGAAAGTTTCTTATGCAACAACGCCATTTCTCACTGGGCTAATTCCTGCATTGGACAATACCAGGATCATCAAATGCTTTCACTTCTAATCCGTGTGAGTGTTTGATCACGGCCCATTACTTCAAAGACATTTTTCTCTTGTACTTCATGAATATAACAGCAAGGTAATTTGTAAAGTACAACAACAATCTGCACCGGGACAAAGTCCGCTGTCGATAACGTTTAAAAAAAAAAGAAAAAAAAAAGAGGCGAAACCAGGGGCACGTTTCAGCACCACTCAGTGATATTCATTTGAATTAATGGCCAAGTGGTGCATATTCACTTCACAGCTTTCAAACTCTGGTTACCCAGAAGAACAGGCTGCAGTTTAATTAGAAAGCTCTTGGCTCCATTGTGAGGGGGTGAGGGAAAGGGAAGGAGGAGGAGGAGGTGGAAGCAGTCACTGATTGAGCACTCTGTCTTCAAACCCATTTAGTAGACAAGAACACGGGAAGAAACCTTAAGGAGGAGTAGGAAGAAAGTGCAGAGGCGCGTGAGAAAGTAGGAGATGGTGTGATTGTATCAGAATTCTAACAAGGGAGAAGATGAGAGCATGTGAGTGTGCAGGTATTTTATTCATCTAGGTGATCTAACTTAATAGCATGGCTGCTAAAGGAGCGGGAGGATCTAGCCATCACTTGGCATCGTGTCCAGGTGAAATGAAAACCTCGAACTCTGCACCAGCCTCATTTCTTGTGCAGCCAGGCCTGCCAGGACGTTGTCACAGCTTGGCTAGCAGCGATCTAAACAAGCTAAATATGTTCGCTGTACAGTATGCGGCCGTGCTGCCCTGTGGATAACAAGCCCACCAATGGCACCAACGCCACCACTGGCCTTACTGGACCTGCAGCAGTATCGAGTAAATGCCATAATGCTCCCATGATGTCTTCCTATGGAGGGAGTGGGCCACCGCTGCCTGCTCGCCTGTGGTTTCGCTGTGTAATGAAATATGTCTCCCTTGATGTATGGCTGCAGGAGAAGCCCAAATCGAAAATTGAATCACACTAACTTAATTTGTGGTCGGGGCAATCAAATTACTTGTTTTGGCTGCAGTGCTGACGATGAATTCATCTTTGTGACAAAGCTGTCACGGCAGCGTAAAGGGGGCGGAGGAGACAGAGTGTATATGTGTGTGTATGTACTGTATTGGGTAATGGTGAAAAGAAGTTAGCAGAGGAATTTGCCGTCGGTGCTGTTGTATGCAGTGTTGTGCGGTGTGGTGACCACCTTCAGCTGTGAATTTTGCTGTCAGTAAAAGTGTGAAGTTGTCAGGAATTTCATAATACCAACAATAAAAGGATTTTTTTTTTTTTTACAGCAGCCAATGAACAACTACAAATGTAAGCAGCTTACACAAGCTGGGTTTACCCCGTGGAGTAGTTTGGAGGAGAAGTGTCAGAAAGCGTCGGCATCTACAGCATGTGCTCACTTCTGCTGCAGCTGAACAGCTTGCTATCAGAGCCTCAAGACCCAAAGCTTAGCTGAATCACTCATTAAAGGGTCAGTTCATCCAGTGGTGAAAAATACATATTTCCTCACGTGCAACTTCAGAAATCATCTGCATGTAGCCATACAGATAGCTTTAGTTTTTGTGACTCAGGCTTTGAGACATGTCTGTAAGATTTCTGGTGTCATTCCAATACATTGGAGGTGAAAGAAAATATGTTTGTTTAGCTATATGTAAGAATTTGTCTTTAAACATTCAAAAAGTAACTGAAATTATCAACAGGGCTAGCCCAAGCCTGACCTGTGTCATACCGATTTCCACTGCTGGAGACAGTTCTTGGTAAGTTAAGGGATGAAGTTTGATGCTGAACTTTTCACCTTATTGTTTCCTCTAGGCTGGCAAGTAAACCACTGTTAATGCTAACATTAGCTTATCAGCGATAACGTATAAAGGTAGCTATGTGTATAACAATACTGACAAGAAAGACCTATGGGAGGGATGGGATGGGTGCTGCCCCCAGTCTGTTTGGAATAAGAATTTGACAGGTGGTAAATGATCACATATTGCTCCTTCCAATGACACCCTCAGACCTTTAGGCTCTGCACAAAAAATTGCAGCCTTCAACAGCAGTAATCTGAATGGAACCCGTCCATTGGTGCAGCCAAAATAGGGAGTTCTGGCAAAATATTACAGGATTGTCAGGCAACAACGAACCTCAGCCTCCTCTGCTGTAACACAGTACAAGGCAAGGCAAATCAAATACATGCAAGTACACATTCCTGGTGGATTAACAAGAGATGACATTTTTCTACTGTTCTTCTTGTGATCGTCGTGGGAAAAGAAATACTTTCCGCAGTGCTAACTTTACAGAGTTGTCTGTGATTGTTAGAAATCACTGTGCCATGTTTTGGCACAAGAAATTTCTGTTTTCGTTTCTTTTTCATTTTGGTAAAACTTAGTTCACTGAAAACTACTGTCACTGATTTGCTCACTTATAAGTGTGTTCTTTGGTAATTTGGGTGTAGAATCCCCTTGAGGGCCACTGATTTGGGTATGGGAATAATTTTAGGAGCCTCTTAAAATTAGTCAGTTTTCATATCTAAGGCTATCAGTCAACCACAGTACATATGATGACATGCTAAACCCAAGAGAACCAAAAAATCACTCTAAACCTCCATATTCCCAGAAGGAGATCACAGTAATTGTCAAGTACTGTACCTTTAGCAGGTCACGCCACAGGCTTCTATGGGGGAGTAAATGTGCCATGGCCAAACTCAGCGATGGACTCGTCCAGGACAAGAGGCTGATATGAGGAGACAGAGAGGGTGGGGGCAGTGTTTGTGTGTCACTCCGTCTTCCCTCCCTTCACTTCACACGTTGTGAAGACCAATGCCGCGGGCGTAGAATAGTTACGCGCTGAATAAATCCCATAAAAGCAGAAAGAGGGAGTTTTTATTCACTGACTCGAACGCACCAAGCAGAATAAACAAGTTGCGAGATTTGTTCCCTGTTCAACCAATTTCCCCAATTGAGAATAAGTGTGTGATGGGCCATTGCAAATAAAGCCTGTCCATGCATACACACGTACTTCAAATCCATAGACATTTCACTCTGATGGATGCAACACACATAAAGCACCCCCCTTCTTTTCCAACTCTGGGGAGCAGAGCAAAGCAAACGAGATTTAAAAATGACTCAGTGGCCAAACTCAAACAGTGAGTGATGGATAAACACTGTTGTATCCAAACAGTTTTAGCAGTTCAAACTCAACACAAATTATTGCGGGTCCCAAAAACACTGTTTGAATGGTATTCTTGTTGCGCGTGTGGGTTGGTTCTGGATTCTTTGGGTATAACAAGGATTTAAGCACTACATCACAGTCAGAACGTCATGTCTAGTTTGTGGGTGTGCTAAAAGATTTTCATATGATACTGTACAGAAATGAATGGAAATGTTGGGCAAGAAACTGCAGACAAAATTTCTATCATGGTTTAATAGATAGTTGGGGACAGCCCATAGTTCAGACGGCCCATTAAACTGAAACCCCAATAGTCCGAAAAATGTGCCATTGGACTTAAAACCCATTTTTCCAGTCGGTTAGCCTGAGAACAAAAGCCCACTGCTCCAGTCATTGAGCAACAGTCGCAGTTTGGTTAGATTTGGGAAAAGATCATGATTAAATAAGTGGGTTAAAATAAGTTTGTTAGTTTCGTCAGCTTAGTTAGGTTCACGTTAAGTTCTGCGCAAAGGGGCTTTGGAGCAATGGGCAGTTGTTTTACAACAACAGACTGTCGGACAAGTGCTTTTGGTTTAACAGGACACTTTTCAGACTATTTGGGTTTCGGAATAATGGGCCGTCTAAACAATGCCATGGCACCAGTATTGGCCAGTAACATGATGTGTTGCAGTTAATTTATTTTTTTCAATTAAAAGAAGTGTCTGCAGTATTACATATTCAATTTCAGTCCTTACATCACAGTAATGCTCCATTACATCAGTATTTAGGGTCTGCTTGTTTGCTCTCTTAAACTGGAATCATACTTCTCTGGGCTGCACTTAGGCAAACATGAATGGGTGCAGCTCGGATATGTTCCGATGGTCATTTCTTTTATGTTGACAGATTCAATTCTTTCACAGATGTAGGGCTTTGTTTACAGGCTGTCACCAGGGTGACATTGATTTCTGTCCCCTGATTCCTTCAACATTTTGTATACAGTGTGTTTTGTCAAACATTACTCAAATTCCTAATGGACACGTATGTCATACCCTCAATTCGTACAAGCAGTCTTGGAACCAACAGCCAAAACTTGAGACGTGAGTTGTTTTGGTCCAAACAACATTTCAGTTAATCTCTAAAAACAGATTTCTGGATATGAATGGAAATGCTATGCTAATAAGAAGGTAAGTCGTTGACAATGGCAATGGATTCCAAGATCGAATTTCGGCCAATGTGTTCCATCTCTTTCGCTCCCCACGTGCATGCTCAAACATGATTGGTCAATACGACTTGGACAGCAAACAAAAATGGCTATGATTCCAAAATTCTGTCCCTTGCCTACAGATTATGCACATGCAGATATCTATTTATAGAGATTGCCGCACAACTATAAAAGAAACACAAACGAAATGGCACCCTCATATGTCCGCCTGTGTGCAGCCTGGAGAAGCATAATTCCACCTCTATGTGGAGCTCCATTGCTGGTGCTAACGTCTGATATGTAACTATGCATGATGAAAATTGGCTCCCAGGAGCAACACTTGCATCCAATCCATCCCGTGTCTCATTAACAACGCCAGCATAATGAATCTGGCCCTCTGATATCTTGATTTTACTGTCGTACACAGTAACCACACTGCTTTTGGCTTCTTAAGGACAGGCGACAGCATCCTAAAAATAGTTCCTGTTTACCCTCCTGTGTTTTGTTGGGCCTGTGTCCTACTGTGACTCCCTGTGCCAGCTCACTGTTTTTGCATTGCCAGTGTCACCTTCGATTTCCTTAAGAAGAGAGTGAGCAGATGAGTTGCTGCTGGAGAGGAAAAGGTGGACACGAAACAAAGACATGGGACGGGTGATATTCAAAGATAGAAAGATGTAAAAAAAAATAAATAAATAAATAAAAAAAAGAGGGAAGACTAGAGGGAGGGAGACGGGGCTGCAGCAGAGTCACAGATGAAAGAAGAGAAATTTTGGAGGGGTGAGGGGAGGACTTTGGAGCTTTAGAAAGAGACGGCTTTTAAGAAAGTGAGGGGGATGGAGGGAGAGATTGAGAGGGAAAAAAGCTCCGGGGAAAGGACAGAGATGGAGTGTTAAAAAAAGACAGAAAGAGAGAGGGAGAGAAGCAGGACGACTGAATGAAAACAGCTGGAGAGAGGGAAGGAGGGAAAGAAAGTGTGTCAAAGGAAGCGACTGCTCTTTTGAGAGCTCTCTTCGTGTCCTGGCGGGGCACCACTCTGCTGTCAGGTCCACCTTCCCCGGACAAGGACTGCTTGTCACGTTAATGGCCTGGAAGGAAGACCATGTCACTTTATCACCTCGCCGCGACGCCAACATGTCCGTGGCTTTTGTCTCCTCAGCTCCCTCTCCGCTCCACAACTCCCTGGAAGTGACTAATTGATCCTGGGAGACGGGCTTTTTTGTGTCTCGGGGGCTGATGAACAATGTGAGAAAAAGCCGCTGATAAAGGGAAAAAAAGAAAGAGAGCAGGATGTGCGCCCGGCTCGGGATAATGTAGCCTACTGTCTGCTGCAGTGCTATCTCATTTCCCCACACAAAAGTAACATCGCCACTTTGTAAATGAAAGTCAGTCAGGCGAAAGATGCCCCTCACGCTCTGGCGGCCCCTTCTTGAGATAATGGGCGCATGCACATTATTTCTGTAGACACAAGATCGACTCAAGAAGAAAAAAAAAGCGGTGTGTGTGTAGTAAATGAAATTCATTCAAGTGTGTGTGTGTCTCCGATATCCAACCCTCCAAGCATTCCTAAGTATTCTCACAGGAATACAGAGAATGATTGGTGGGCTTATATCCTGTAACATGCATCCAATTGCTTCACAGTATGACTCCAAGTCTCGACGCGTCTCTTCTGGACGCGATTCCTTTTTCTGGAGGAGTTGCTGCTTTCCTACCGGCCTGTTGATGCTTAATGCCCCTGGATGCGGATGAGAGGGGCAAAAGGAACTGGTTGAGCAAACAATATGGAAAAATAAATCAGCTACATTTCAAGGGAGAGAAGAAGAAGGAGGAGGAGGAGGAGGTTGAGGCCACAGAGCGCCGTTGGAAATAAGCCAAGAGAACAGAAGGGTGGAAAGCTATCTAAAGGAGGCGAGAATCTCCCCTCCTTCAATAGCTCTGGCCTTGTCAGATATGGTTATGCTTATTGGAGACACAGGCGAGGGGGGTCACTGCACCAGCATGCCTCAGAACATCACCGCGCCCGGGCTATGATAAGAATAGTGCACTGAATCATAGCTTACAGTGCAGTTATGTGTATGGATGATGCATGGTGAATGAATTGAAGATAAGGCCAGGGAACTGGATGTGCTAGACACAGCTACATGTCTCCTCGACACATGGGTGTGTGTGTGTGTGTGTGTGTTTGTGTGTGTGGGGAGCCATTCAGCTCGTGAACCATAATTTTCAAGGCTCAAGGATCCTTGGAAGGCTGAATTACACGTAAGAGGGGTTTAAGTTTCCTTTATTTCCTCTATCTCCTCGTTTCTCCTGTTCCTGGCTTTATGTCTTCTGGAGGAAGATGGTGGGGAATAACAAATGTTTCCAAAGCGCTCCGGTTAATGTGATTAGATAAGGCTGAGGGAGGCAAAGAGATGCTAATACTACAACCAGGGCTTGGTTAAATGGACGAAATCAATATTTTTAATCATATACGATATCACTATTGGGACAATATTGTAGGGATTATCATAGGTGCTTTTACAAGAAATTAAGACAATGAGATTTTTGATGAATAATCATCAGTAATGTGGACACAGTGGGTAAAGGCAAATAACAGAACAGCTAGAACAGTCTGGTTAGTTCAGAAAATGACATCACTTTACTGTAATGCAGCCTTTAAAACTGGAAAAAGATGACACATATGCCTTATCACAATGTCCAAAATCTAAGGAGATATCTAGTTTAATATCAGATCGATATAATATTGGTATATTACCCTGCCTTAGCTACAACTATTGCATTGTTTGATCAATAAAACATCAGAAAATAGTGAAAGATGCTCATTACCAGAACCCAAGGTGACATCGACAAATTGCTCGTTTTGTCCAAAACACAAAGATATTCAAACTACAATGATATGAAATAAAGAAAAGCAGCAAATTGGCACATTTTAGAAGCTAAAACTAGTAAATGGGGCAATTTTGGGTTTATAAATGATTTTTAAGGATAAATTTGTAAGAAAAAACTTAGTACTATAATCCAAATAGCGAGTTGGAGCAACTGGCACTGAAGCTACATGAGCACAAGACGAGCACAATGCTTGGACACTGACAAACATTGAGTCCTCCATTGTGAGTTGATCAGCTGTTTATAACTGTCACTTGTATTTCAATGTAAAGCTAAGCATGTTATCCCAAAAACAAAAACCCACAGCTCAGAAAACACACATTCTGGAGTTGGGGGTCAGTGACTGCTTGTCTCACTACCTGCCAGACGCCATTAACATATCATTCGATTTAACAGTTAAAAACATCTACTCCTTCTACAAGATTATGATTTCTCATGACTTGTACATTCGGCATTAATTTTACCTCTCATAAACGTGAAACAGGCAAAAGTTATTCCAGCCTGAGATGGAAATTCCAAAGGAGAACACTCTATGTGTCAACAAATCCCCTGAAAATACAGAGGTTGGGTCCAAAATCATCCACTATTTATATACACATGAACTGCACTGTGTAACACACACATTAACATTTTTATTTGTTCAACACATTTGGTGGATGTGAAAATTACAGCGGTGACTACACCTGTCAGTGATGATACAAATGCATGCAATTTCTGTAATCTCAGTTTATTGCTCACTATGTTTGAGTGAGTGTTTGTTATGTAAGGGGTAGAGAGGGGACACCGCCAAAGGCCAGCAATGTGTTTCTGACTTCCCCTCCGATCTGTGGAACTGTCAGGTTCTTACTGAAGATCTACAGATTTAAAGTTTAATTTTCTAAAAAAAAAAGTGAAGGGCGTTGATAAAAACAGTCGCAGCTGTTTCATGGAATTAAAAACTTACTCAAACCGGAGCATATAGTGCATTTGTTGGGGACTATTTTCAGCTGCGGATTCATACACATTTGATGCGCTAGTATTTACAACAGCAGAGCATTTCTCCAGCCACTCTCTATCTGGTTATACTGGTACAGTTTTGGCCTCATATTTTTTGAGACATTTTCTTACATTCGTAAGATGGAAATCAGCCCTGACCCTGTAGTAACAGTCTTTGGTGTGTGTCCCTGGTGAGGTGTGTGAATCTCTTGCCCAGTCAGATGTCATAGACATTTCATCACTATTGGCTCGACACCTTATTTTAATTAATTGGAAACCAGCTACCCCTCCTACACACAGGCACTGGGTCGGAGATGTGATGGCTCATTTAAAGCTTGAGAAATACTCAACCAGGAGATCCGTCAAGGGATTTTATAGGGTCTGACAGCCATTTTTGGAGTACTTTGACTTTCCCTGCTAGAGATGCTAAAAAAAAAATAGGACTACGATGTAATTGAGTGAAAATCTCTGTAATAAGTGTAACAACTTGGATTTCTTTTTAAAAATTATTCTTGTTTTTATCTTCTCTATATTCTGTTGGTGTTGTTTCTGGTATTGTTGATTGTATGTAATGTATATTTTTGCATTTAAAAAGCCAACAACAAATATAGTGTATGCAGAGGTGGGAAGTAACTAAGTAAAATACTTTGTTACTGTACTTAAGTGGAGGTTTCAGGTATCCGCAATTTATTTGAGTAACTTTTTACTTTTACTCCCTATATCATAAGACAAACTCCCTATATCATACTTCCAACTTTTTACATTTTAAAAAAAGGCTTCTTACTTTACTTTTAATGCTTTGAGGAGAATTATTGATTATTTTTATTTTGCATCACTGAGCGCCGCCTTCCTAACATCAAGACTGATTTGAACCTAAATGGACGGGACAATAACACATGGAGACAGTTACCTGGTGCATCAATCAACACACCACTCCTCTGAGTTTATGTATGATCGACCCTAAATAAACTACAGTCCTGTGTTCATGGTAACAAAGGACTATATCTTCAACAGTGTGGTTCATGATATTGTGTTAATAGTTTTTGGACAACAGTGGAGCGCTATTGAACTGATGAATAAGATATATTAGGCTGCAGCTGCACAGACAATATTTATTGTTTGTTTTGGTCTTTGGATTTGTCGATAGCAGAAACATATATATATATATTTATATGTCAGTCAACCAGCACTATAAATAAATGTAATATTTCTTGTAGGTTGCTGCTCTGAAGGCCACGACAGGCTTTTGTTACAGCGATCATTCTGATTTGTCACAGCAGGAAAAGCGCAGGTGTAATTGGGTGTTCCAGTAAGTGATCCAGCGTGCACAATAACAGGGTGCTGAAAATGGAACACCTGAGTGGAATGCAGTCTTTATTAAGGTTATTAATCAAACCTGTGCTTTTCCTGCTAGGACGTAAAAATGTCCGCTGTGTAAAAGATCTTTTTTCCTTTACTTCGATCTCCTTCATTGGATGTGATGCTTCACATTTCAAGCGGAGCTCAAAGTCCTGCTTTTGAGAGACACTGATTAGGACAGGCTGCAGACAGCGCCTGGAGCAAGTCCACCTTAATTTAAGATTTAAGAAAAACAAGCAAAGGGCAGATCAACAGTTATGGACCCACTTGACAACATTAGCTTTACCTTTATTTTCTCACAGTACCACAATCCCATCTCCTCCCATTCCTCCCAGCTCCTCTCCTCCCATCCCCATCCTCCCATCCTCCCTCCCTCTTTCACACCCTAATCGTTGAGACTTACAGAAAAATCAATTTCCACTACCCAGTGGAGAGGCCCAATGTTTCACCACTGTGTCTGATTGATGACGTGCAGACGCCATCTCACACCCCGCTGCTTTTTATAGCGCCTCTGAGTTGGTCGCCATTCAGTGCATTTTTATGGCAAATAATAACAGGAGATGTAATAGCTATTCCCTCTGGTGAGTAAATCTGAGCAGGGAGACAAGAGGATGGCCCACCCAGACAGCTGGAGGACAGTCCCACGTCAACAAGTTACTTAGGCTGAATGATTGGTTACATGGCTGCGAAGGGCTCGGGGCGATTAAACAATCACACGTGAGGGCTGTTTCTGAGATCACTGGCATCTAGTCTGAGTGCTCACTCCTTAAGGTGACAACAATGCCCAGCACTTTAATACTGCAGAGTGACCACCCACTAATCTACACTCATGTGCCACTTTATCAGGTGGACCTCAGCAGCATCCTCACAGCCAATCACATGACTGCAGCTACTTCCAGGAAGCTTAGCTGCTTGTTGAAACATAATCGAAGCGCGTGTACATGGGCTGGTGTTGTTGGTGCCTCTCAGAGACAGTCACTGTCCTGATACTTTCACACATCCTCATCTGTGAAACAGGTCCAGTGATGACCAGAGACATGCCATTCAACAGGAGACCTGAGCTTACTCTAATAACAGCTCAGTGCAATGCTGACGGAGATATATGTGAATAATAACTCGTCACACCTGGGGACAGATATTGTTAAGATAATGTAATACTACTCTTACTGATACTACTTACTGATCCAGTACTCTAACAACACAATTATTGGTTCTTTTTGTTAATTTTTAAGGGGAAAAAAGAAGCAAACTGTGAATTTCTGAGCAACTTTTTCAGATAACTCCACCCATTTAAGATCAAAATTTATGAATGCACCCACATAAACAAATAGGCTTTTTTCCAATCCAATCCGATCCGATCCAATAACGTACAATACGATACGTAATGCATGGTACATTACGATACAATACGATACGATGTGTTACGATACAACAATACAATGTGCACACTCTAGACTGCCAGCATACTTACAACATACCTGAAGTGGATGGGGCAAAAGAGATGAAGTACGAGTACTAGGCACATACATCAGGCTCTGATAAATCTCTCTTTTAGATTGCAAAAATGCATCACAGACAAATGTCTTAACCACACATACAACATGAAGAAAACATGCTGCAAACACAGAAAAATGCTGTAAGTAAAACCAGCAAAAATGGAAACTTCCAGAGGACTGTATATATATAATTTTTTTTCCATCTTGAAATGGGTAATCTAATATACAAGAAAACAAAAAAAACAAGTCTTATTTATGTTTCTCTTATCTTGTTTGGTTCTGTTCCTCCACTGTGAGCAGTCTGATCTGCAGCGTGTACTTACCTGGTGTTGGCGGTAGCAGCAGCATCATGATCACCATCATCCAGATCCTCACCAGAGGGGATTATGTAAATTACACAAGGTAGTAGTCGTCTGTGTGGAGATTAGTGTTCTGGGAATAAGCAAATATTGCTAGTTAGTAAATACAAAA